>QFDD01001624.1:0-27530 GCA_006871305.1 Vachellia collinsii | reverse complement strand
TAAATAATACATTCAAACATCAACTCAAAATTTATTGTTGTTACTAACAATTGACAAAAAATCACTGTTGCTAAATAAGAAATGCGTGTATTAAATGCAATATTAATGCAGAAAGTATTTTTTTTTTTTATGCAAAGAATAAATTGTCAAATAAAATTTGGTAGATGGGCAATATCGTACAAATGCACGTAGGTTTGGGGCCCAGCCATGGAATGGAGTGGGTCATTCATGATTATTATGCCTGCAAGCAAAAACAAATGTGAAATTATTGAATGGACGCTGACGAAATGAAACGGATGCATTTGGATAACTATTTTGATAGAATAATTTTTAGTCACAATAATTTTTGAAAAATAAAAATTTATTTGGATAAACGTTGTAAAAATAATGAATCTCATTTAATAATACATATACTTTATATTGTGATAAAATTAGGGGAAAAATGAAATGAAAGTAGTTAGAATGTTTTAGGTTATGATTTGAAATTTTTATATCTAGATCACTATTTAGAATTTTGAATTTTCAGATCATAACTTGTAATGTTGAGATTACGATTTGGAATGCATTTTTGGTAAAAAGAGATTTTTTCTCCTTTTCCATATAATGTATTTTAAGCCCAGAATGCATTTTGCCTTCCATTTATCCCAAACACGTCCTTTTACAAAATGTATTCTGATTAGTAAGAGTTTGTTTGAATTAACTTTTGAAAAGTGATTGTATGTAATTCGAAGTAAGTATGTAAAAGAAGTTTTATTTCAATTTGTAAAGAAGTGATTCTAGAAATGATTATGGGTTGTTAGCTAATATGCTAGTAGAAATGGTTCCAAAACACACTCTTTAATGGAAAAATTATTGGGGATACAACTTAAGCGGTTTCTCTCCCTTTCTCTGTACCCACTACCCTTGGTTTTTACGATAATAAATCACAGTTCCAGGGGCAGTTCTGACTTCTGACCCTCACTAGTTAAAATACTGTTAAAGCTAATATATAAAAAGGTACTTCAATTTTGGTTTTGTTTCCTCAGCTCGATTTGCTACCAAATCATTTCATTTTTATCTCTGCCCAGGGTTCTGCTTTGCAAATTCACTTTCCCACTTTTCAGTTTTTCGTCTTGCTCCGTCTCAGGTCTCTCTTTGCCTCTGCTTCTCTTGATTTTTATTTCATGCAGTCTCCATCATCTTCTTTACCCTGTCTAGTATGCTTCGTCTGGGCTCCAATTACTCCAGTATCATCAAAATCACTCGTACATTTCACTACGAGTATCGCAGCTTTGAGGGTCACTGCTTAAATATCTAATTATCGAGCTTCTTTGAAGAATATGGGAAGCAAATGGAGAAAACTGAAGCTGGCTCTTGGATTGAATGTGTGTGTTCATGTTCCTAGAGAAATAGACGATTCCTCCTCATCTCTCAATTCCGCAGCAAGATTTATCAGTTCGCGCTCGCCTTCTGATGTTTCTCCGTCTGGTGATGGCTCTGGTCATCGCTCAACCACTCCGACTCCTTCCTCCTCCGGTCTCCGGCTTACTAAATCCGGATCTAAATCACCCAAGGTGAGCATTTCCGATTTTTCTTTCGCATACCTACTTTTTTTTTTTGGCCAAAATTTTTCTTTCGCATACTTCGAAAGTCATAAATTGTCTATCATTTCTCGCCCTCCTTCTTTCTGTTGTTTTTGGCTTTGCTTCCACTGAATCTTCTGGGTAGATTCCGATCGAGGATTGTGACTGTTCGGGCCGAGGCTCAATCGTTATTTTTTTTTCCTGGGCTCATGAGAATTAATTGTACAAGCCCACCTAAGCATCGTAATTAATTAATGTTAATTACATTTTAAAATAAACATCAACATCAGGTCTAATCAATGGTTAGTTTTTGCTTTTGCTTTGGCTTTCGAGTTGGAGTATTGTACTAGTGGGCATATCAGAATGTGACATGTCTGACTGTTGTGAAAACGATTCTCAACTACGAAAAAAGCTTCATTTTCTTAAACCATTATTCTTCTTTGCCTACAGAAATATTCCGTGTATGCCATACCCCTTTCTTGCAAACTTTCCATGTCATTCTATCAGCACGGGACCCCTATACCATTAATTTTGAAATTCCCCAGCTTCAGACAAAGAAAAAGTTGCAATTGTCCAGGACGAAAAATTTAAATAGAAAAGAAATCCTAGAGAAAATGAATAATCGTTTATCTCCCCTTCTTTTGATGACATTTTCTTTTATGCTAAAATTCTCGAAAGCTTCATTGTTGGAGTTGCAATATGTCCTAGTACTTTTTTTAAAGTCGTTTGCTTGTTGTATTAATATCACTTGATTTCCTCACAATTTGACCAAAATAGCGTTGACCTCCCACCCTTGCTTAGTTGTAAATCTGCTGGCAGTGGACTCGTGGTAATCGACTAGCTTAGGTAAAATATGCGTCTAGATAGGTATCGGTGCTAAAGATGGGTTGCATTCGACTTCATCTTTTCATGCACTGATCTTAGTAGTGGACCTGCATCGGGACAGAAGGGTTCAGTGTTAGACACTATAGTATAGTCTAATAGTGACCTTTGCATACTTTGCATTTATACGAGTACTTTATCGAGGTGTTGCTGAGATTCGCCAATTTAAAGAACTTGTTTTTCTTCCTTTTCATTTAGCCCACTGATGGAGCGATTGGTTTATAATTTAAATAATTAAATTAATGTCCCCGTACATGAAGGCATATGTGGCAACTTTACTTATTTCTGAATTTTACTATTATTTTCACTAGTCAAAGAGAATATAGTTTAAATTCTCGCTTACTATCGGAGGAGGGGGATTAGAACTTGGAATCAGGTGTTGCCATTGATTGGGCATTAGGACTACTGTCAAATCCCAGGGTAAAAGTTCATATCCCAGCTTTATATACCGGTATCCAGTCCAAAATAATATTTTAAAACAACTTTGGGAAGGATGCGGACTTTCCTCTAGATTAACATTTATGTTTTTTTTTTTCTTTTGCCAACAATTAACATTTATCAATTAATTTAGTAATGGGAAAACCATACTGTTATTTGATTCGAAATCATAGAGCACTGTGACAGCTGAGACACCAAGAAACTAAAGCTTTTAAGCCCAGTAGGATGTCAATGCTTTCGTTCTTTTTTGTCAGGGTATTTTATTCCACAATGTATTCTTATCTCTGATGCCTTCAACATATTTATAAGTGGTTCATTCAGTGGTATCTTCATCAGAAGTTATGTAATTTCTTATCCTGATATAATTATATGATATTTGATAATATAGGGTCAAATTCGAGTATTATTAGGCATCAGGCTTAACTAAGAGTAACTCTCCTAATGTGAGCTAAAAGTATCAAACCCTTAACTTTTTTGTTTTTTTGGTGAATTTAAACCCTTAACTTTACTTGAGGGCATTCGAGTCCCTACCCAACCACTATTGATGAAGTTATATAATTTCTATTCAGACCTGATATGGGAATGATATTGCATCAACCTTGGATGCTATTTGATTGTAAATTGACCTACTTTTCAAGCGGGTATTTTCATCATTTAGGCTTGGGGACTCTTATGATTTACCAGTCCTTGGAAATAAATTATTTAATATCAGACCAATTTTTGCAGTATCCCTTCTATGAGCTTTTATTGGGATTGATAAAACCACCCTATCTTTCTTTCAGTGTGGTGCACAAATGCTTAGAACATGGTGCCTAGTGATCAGGCTTCATCTCAAGTAGCGATAGATGATTAATATAGTAGCTAGTAAGCTCATATAATCTTAAAACTATGAAGGTAAACTATACGAGTAGATTTCAATTTCATTAACATTGTCAGCATATTATTTAATTTGTCATGAACAAAACATTGTTTGTTAGTTCTTTTAAGTCTATTGTGAGTTTGACATTTAAGTTTTGATTGCTAGTGAAAATTATGCTAGATAGTCAAGTGACCCGCATTTTTTGGAGCAATATTTTTTCGTAAGTAATAACGAGATGCCTTTTCTCTTTCTTGGTTTGAGGGTACGTAGTTTGTCCATTCTGTACGAAGTTTATGAAATAATTTATTGATAAAACTGCAGAGTCCTATGTTTGTACGATTGTTTATATTATAGATTTATATTTGTCATCTACTCCAATATTCCTATCTTCGGTTTTAGCAGCCATGGCCTATGGCCTTCCCTTTCTGACATGGCGATGTTTTCATCTACATTATCTTCAGGGGACGTGTGCAATATGCTTGACCACAATGCAAGCAGGGCAGGGCCATGCCATTTTTACTGCAGAATGCTCTCACTCCTTCCATTTTCACTGTATCACATCTAATGTAAAACATGGTAACCAAGTTTGCCCTGTCTGCAGAGCTAAGTGGAAAGAAGTGCCTTTTGAAAGTCCTGTCTGTAATGTTTCCCATGGAATGCCTCCTATCAACCAAATGTCCCGAGATAACTCGTGGACAACAATCCTACGACGGCTTCCTTCTCAACCAGTGGATCCAAGTAGGCAAATTACATCACACTATAATGTTACTGAACCGGCTATATTTGATGATGATGAGGATTTGGATCAACAAACTTCAATTACCCACAATGAAAATGAGGCTGATCACAATTCATTAGATTCTATGGAGATTACAACATTTCCTGAGGTTTCGGCTGTTCCAAAATTAGCCTCACATGATGCATTTGCTGTATTAATCCATCTCAAAGCTCCTCATTCAGGGAGAAAACAAAATAGTGTCAGTAACAGTGCTGAATCATCACCTTCAGCCCAAACTTCTCGTGCTCCAATTGACCTTGTCACTGTCCTTGATGTAAGCGGTAGCATGGCAGGTACTAAGCTTGCACTGCTTAAACGAGCTATGGGTTTTGTCATACAGAATCTGGGTCCATCAGATCGGCTATCTATCATTGCCTTCTCCTCCGCGGCCCGCCGTATCTTTCCACTTCATCGGATGACTGAAACCGGACGACAAGAGGCATTACAGGCTGTTAATTCTTTAATTTCAAGTGGTGGGACAAACATTGCTGATGGTCTGAGGAAAGGTGCCAAGGTGTTTATAGATCGCCACTGGAAGAACCCAGTTTGCAGTATTATATTACTGTCTGATGGCCAGGATACGTACACAATCAGCAGCAGGCCCAATGCTGGAACAGCCTATCCGTCATTGCTCCCAAACTCCATTAGTCGAAATAATGGTGCGGGATTGCAGATACCAGTGCACGCATTTGGTTTTGGTGCTGATCATGATGCTACTTCGATGCACTTAATCTCTGAGATGTCCGGGGGTACATTTTCTTTCATTGAAGCTGAGGATGTAATTCAAGATGCGTTTGCACAGTGTATTGGAGGACTCTTGAGCGTGGTGGTGCAGGAATTACAGGTGAAAGTTGAGTGTGTACACCCTGCTCTGAAACTGGGTTCAGTAAAAGCAGGGAGTTACCAAACCAGCACAATGGCTGATGCAAGGATGGCTACTATCAATGTAGGAGATTTGTATGCTGAAGAAGAAAGAGACTTTTTGGTGACAGTCAGTGTTCCCATTGACAAGTCTTGTGATGAGATGTCATTATTGATCGTCAGAGGTCTTTATAGGGACCCACTTACAAAAGAGATGGTGGTTTTGGAGGAAACTAGCAAAGTAAAAATCCAGAGGCCTGAGGTAGCTGGAGAACTGGCAGTGTCAATAGAAGTCGACAGGCAGCGAAACAGGCTTCAGGCTGCAGAGGCAATGGCTGAGGCCAGAGTTGCAGCTGAACGTGGTGACTTAACTGCTGCAGTTTCTATCCTTGAGAGCTGTTATAAGGCGTTGTCTGAAACTGTATCTGCCCAAGCAGGTGATTGTTTAACTGTTGTTCTTTCCGCGGAGCTAAAAGAGATGCAAGAGAGGATGGCTGACCGACGTGTGTATGAGCAGTCAGGGAGGGCTTATGTTCTATCAGGATTGAGCTCCCACTCGTGGCAAAGGGCAACCACACGCGGTGATTCTACAGACAGCACCAGTCTTGTTCAAACATATCAAACACCATCCATGGTAGACATGGTGACTCGTTCTCAAACCATGATTTTTGGGACTCCACAGCCTCGTCGTGTTCTCCGCCCTGCTAAATCATTTCCTCAACGTCAGCGAGGACATTAGTGATGAAAGCAGCATTTGGGAAATTCTACTCTGCCCATACACCTGCCAAGAAGACCTTCAAGTTTCTACTTTTAACTTATTTCTTCCTTGTGAATTTGGCATGGTGGGTATAATGGGAAGTAGGGAGTTTCAGTTTTTTTTTTTTGGGGGGGGGGGTGGTTTAAAATTCCTAATTTTGGCAGTATATAACTGTAAATGTGAATAGGGGGGTGGTTCCTGGGACAATGATCCAAGGATGAGGGTGGAAGGACAAGATTGAAGTTGTTTAATGTTTGCAATTTGTTTCTTTAATAAACGCATTATAAGCCTGAAAATTGTACTCAAAGTTCGTTCCAGGTTGGATTGTATCCTAAGTGTTTAGATTTGAAGAAGAGGTTAGGGTTTAAAACTGTGGAGATAACGCGGGACTCTTCTATTTGTGGGGATTTCGGTTTATTGCAGGTCAATGGTGTTTTTTTTTTTTTGGGAATTTCATTCTTGAAGACTCTTCTTTTGCACTGAGTAGGAATTCTTGTTGCCAACAAAGCACGATCATTTTCGCTTATGAAATAATACATTGTGGCTTATTTACCAGTTCGGATAACTTCCAAAATTGGGTTAGTCTCTGATGATAAGAGTTTTTTTCTGGGAGGTCGAGATTATCATCGCTTCGGAGTTCTGATTGCATCCAATGTTCCTAATATTTTTAACAGAAAACGCACATTATGATTTTTTAAAAGAATAATGCTATACAGTTGTTATGACTAACTATATAATTTTATAATTATAATTAAATTGAAGGTCTTCTATATTCATTTTAAAAGTAATATAATAATGTTAATAAAAAATTTTAATACTTTTTTGCCATAAAAAATGAATATTAAATCATAATAAGCTGTATGCTTAGTAATTGGAAAAACACTTTTATATGTACGTATTTATAGTCTAAAAAACTTACAAGCAATTTAATTCACTATATTTTACATAAATTGTGTGTGATATAAGAATCAATTTTTTTTTTTAAATTAAGGAAGTTAAATATGTTGCTCTAATGTATCTATATTTATTATTTTTTTTTAAATTAATTTACCTACTTATGATTTATATATAATTTAATAATACATATAAATAAATATTTTTAATCAATGTATTTAGCTTCTGTAGTTTTTTTTTTTTTACAAAAAGTTAATTTACTTTTACATTAAGATTTTTGGTAATATTTTAAAAAATATAATAAATATTGGGGAAAGCAGTCGAAGATTTTCCTCTTGTTGCAGGTGTCATCGTCTCCCATCTGCCTCTGGTAGAAAGTAGAAACAAGGCTATGCAACTTCTTCTTTTTTTTTTCTGTGTGCCGCCTGCCACGTGATCTTCCACCGATTCGATCATTCATGCTCCATCTCAGCGGCGGGGACTGCCAGCTCCGCTGTTTCACTCTTCATCGGTGGTCTATATATAATGGAAGGGCCTCCTTCTTCCCCTTCCATGACTCCCAAATTCTATTTCACTTGCACCTCAGTGTAACTGTCTTCGCTGTTCACTAAAACAGTTGCTGCATTTTCTCATCAAGTCGTTCCTTTCTGCTGATCATTACCGATGAGTAATACTTGAATTTATACCATTTCTGCAGCCAACCAAACACATGCTCAATACCTCAGGTGCTCTCTCTCTGAAATAATGGCATTCTTGTTGCGTCTCCAGCAATCATCATCTCCACCTAATCCATTTCCTACTTTAGTTGCGACTTTCTTTAGCGGGTAATTCGAATTTGTGGAAAAATGATTGCGTTTCACTTTTGATTTACAAATATAAATATAACCTCTCTTTCACGCATCCTTCCGGAGTCAACTGTTTTGAATTTTGATTCTCTCTGTCTAATCAAGCATGGCGCATGTTGGGCCCACGCATTAATCCCAGTCGGCCGCTGGCCCCCAATTCACAGTCACCGGCGGCGTCGTCTCAGAAAAAAGTCAAAAACTAGACGAAAGTTTTTTACTCTTATTTATGTTCAATTTTATATTTTATATTTTTATTCATCTTTCTTCCATAAAACAAGTTGATGTTCGCAGCACTATTAATTTGAAAGGAACTTAAGACCCACCGATTTACATGGATGCGTATTAAGTCTTCTATCAGCTTCTTTACGGGTGTCTATAATATTAATATTCCTTGGGGGAAAAAAAATTAATATTCCATGTGTATATTAATTGGAAAATTGAAATTGAATATTGTACGCAGAGTTGTAATGAATGGCAGTTTTAAAATATTTTCTTTTAAACGGGTAAGCATGTTTATTCAAATTAATAATTCTATAATTTTAATTTTTTTCAATGTATATATATTCTTTTAATGAAATCGGTTTGAGTTATGTCAAACATTAATTGTAGCACCTCTTTCAAAAAGTTTAGAACATTAGGTCAATGCGGTTGGTTCTATAATTTTAATTTAAATACTGGTTATCGCGTGTTTAAACCCTGAAACTTCTTAGATAACTCTAAGAGAGAGAGAAGAAAAAGATCCAGTTAGATCAACCTCTGATTGATTTATAATAGTGGCATCTCAGTCTCCTCTCTTCAACTTTGTAGGTCACCTTACTGATTGACTCTCAATCATAAATATGTCTCTGGAACTTGGAAGTAAAGCTACATATAGCCGTTATATACATCTCCCGAAGAGGAAGCATTTCTGTATCTATATTTTCTTTCGCCTGTCATACTCTCTGCCAATAAATGGCAAAGCTCTTCCTGTCGCCGAAAACTAGTATATATAGAATAAATTTTTTTCCTTTTTAGCTACGATCCAAGTCAAGAATTCTTCATAAGTTGTGAACCTAGACAAGAGTGACTAATTGGCAGGTTCTGGCTGAGCAGTAGTGGGTTAATGGTCCTTTTCAGTTGGGGCAGGGGTCAGTTTCGGCCAGGGAGTAGATGATTCTTTCCAGAGTCTTATACCTCTCGTGCGTCATTTTATGAACCCGTTGTTTCTCATCCTCCAGCTCTGTCATCTATAAGCCTTGTCTCTGGCCTTGGATTTTGATCGGTTCACTGTCTTGGTTTATCAAGATATTAATGCTGGGTCATGTGTTGTTCGCTTGGGGAGGATAAGTCCCCTTTAGTCAAATCACTCTCTTAGGCATACTTTCAGCTCAGCGAACTCGTTAATTTTAGAACAGTGAAGGGCGGAAAAAGAAGAAGAAGAAGAAGATAGACTCTGCTCGCTGTGTTAGTTTTTGTTTTCGAAAAGCTAACTGCTTTGCCGTTTCATGCTCGTCATCTTGTTTATGCAGGTTCTGCCAAGGAACTTTTTCTTGGCTTTTTTTCACTTCCGGACAAAAATATTTAGTTCTCATTTGGAGAACAGTTTCAAGTGCAAGTTGTGGTGCTCCGGCTTCTTTTCATTCAACTGTATTTATTGTCAAACTGAATAGTAAACATATAATCGGTGTATGGGTTCTCCTTCAAGCGAACATTTATGAAACTTAATTGTGAATTTACATGAGCCAGCTATTCTTCACCGTAGATAGCTATTAACTGAACTTACTTATTCAGTCGTACTCTCTACTTGTATGAATATATATATATCTTCCCTATGAAGGCGGGATAAAGTTGATTCGAGTGTTTGTTGTCGGCCAACCATGAATTTATTCTTTCCTACTTTCTTTACCTTGCATGCATTGATGGGACCCCTAAGTTCGGGTCAGAGAAGAGACCATGTCTTTCGTTAAAATTGATATGATCGGCATTCTCTCTCTGCTGCGTAGAACAAGTGAAAATGAAACCTGTTTCCTTTTTCTCTTTTTCTGGGGGTTTGTAGTTGTCTGTTTATGGATTGCTGCTTGCTGCCGTTTAACTCAATTCACTGTATCGCTAACTTAGCTTATTTGTTTCCACCGATTTTGATCTAACCCAGGGAATTTGAAGGGTAAATCCTCTTTCGTAAAGGTTTACCGGTTGAAGTAACTTCGTCCTGTTCAATCGCGATCTCTTCACCGGCGAATTTGACACATAATTGCAACCTAATGGCAATTTTATCTGCTGCTTCGGTGTATGGATTGGAATAAATGAAGCCCCAGCTTGAAGTTGTTCTCTCTTCTGTGATTTGCTTGATCTTGCTCCGATGCTCACTTTGTGGTTAGTGTCACAATTTATTCTATGTTGCGAATTCGGCTATCTAATTGTTGTAAATAAGTTACCTCGTATTCTATTTTGAGTACGGGATGTTGTTTTTGATATATTCAGAGGATTTATGTACAATGCACACATTTCTCCTCAATAAAGTTTGAAATCCAGATGACCAACAACTCTTTTTCTCACTCAGAATTGTTCCTGGCAGATCAACAATCTGATACTTCAGGCCATAGCAAGTGGGAATGTAGATGTTCTTTCCAAGGGAACCAGGACTCTATTGCCAACTGTTCTACGTCCTGCAATTGTCATTCAGGTATGCTTATGTAAGAATGCAAGATAGGTCTCCATTCTTAGTAACCAATATGCTTTCTGAAGGAATGAATAATATTTAGTCCATTAATTATTGGTAATCAAAAGATACTATGATCAGGGCCTCAATACTGTCCAATAACTTCTTTATCTTCACTGTAGATGCGAAAGAGAGTGGATCTTTATGGACATGCATATGTGAAGCCAACGGGTTTCCTAAAGTGGCAGCAGATGGCCATAGTCCTAATTGCTTTACTGCTTGCAACTGCACCTGGGGTATACTCTCTATTTCCTTCTGTTCCTTCGTTCTTTTCAAAACAATTTCACTAATTGTTGATCATTATATTGATGTTATCTGCCTTGAAACATTTTTAATATATTAGAA
The DNA here is from genome assembly GCA_006871305.1 of Vachellia collinsii. Classification (NCBI taxonomy): domain Eukaryota; kingdom Viridiplantae; phylum Streptophyta; class Magnoliopsida; order Fabales; family Fabaceae; genus Vachellia; species Vachellia collinsii. The sequence continues at coordinate 16,611 of QFDD01001624.1, read as the reverse complement.
GATTAGCTTTTCTGGTAAAAATTTCATCATGGAGATTTAATACATTACACTTTGTAACAGACCGTTTATTCTCACTGGAAAACATCACATCTATAGCTTTCTTCTTCTTCTCTTCTTTTCTTTCATTTAAACTTTCATTATATTAGTCCAAGGGATGATGATGTGCCATCTTTTGTTTTGATGAAATGAAAGTCAGTTATACGTCTCTTTTAGAAATAAAGCTTATGCTTTTCTTCGATGCTATGTAGGATCTCTCACCATGCCAGAAGTTTCAAAGAAACATATATCCAGCAAGATTATAATAATCATTCTATTAGTATGTGTCGTATGTACAACTATTGCATTTCTTGCCTCGTTCACATGCTACGTCTGCTGGAAGGACCGATGTCCTATTCAACCGCCAATATTCTCATCAGATAAGGAAACAAGCTGTAATAGTACCACCAACTTAATTAGTAACAGGACTTCGTCAGTGGTGGAAACAAAAATTGCTATTAATTCTCCCGTCAACAATATTACAGGTTAGTTGGTGCTTTGTTATATGCCATTTTCTTAATTCAAGTTTGTCTTTTCAGTCTTAACCTTCTGTGACTTAATGTATAATATATTAAGTTCCTCTCTTAGCATGCCATTGTCTTTTGGTTCTTAATGACCATTTTCTGTTTCTTCACGTAGGGTGCTTTAAGAAGGCCTCTTTCCTGTTTGCGAGCAGAACAGAGGCTTTTCAAGGAAAAATTATTCAATTTTCTTTTGCTGAATTGGAAAATGCAACTGAAAACTTTTCAGCTTCCAATCTTATTGGACTAGGTGGAAGTAGCTATGTATATCGTGGTCAGCTGAAAGATGGTAGTAATGTGGCAATTAAGCGACTAAAATCTCAAGGAGGGCCTGAAGCCGACTCTGTATTTTTGACAGAGGTTCGTTCAACTTAATATTGTTATATTAGTACTTTCCGCCTTTGGTTGATCATACTATGCTGTAGTTCTTATCTAGATAAACGATGAACTGTAAGCGATGAGTTCTTTTTTGCAGATTGAGCTATTATCTAGACTCCACCATTGCCATCTTGTGCCTTTACTTGGATACTGTTTAGAACTGAAAGGCAAACATGTTGAAAGGCTACTGGTATTTGAGTACATGGCCAATGGCAATTTGAGGGACTGTTTGGATGGCGTTTCTGGAGAAATTATGGATTGGGCTACTCGGGTTACAATTGCAATAGGAACTGCAAGAGGCTTGGAATATCTCCATGAGGCGGCTGCTCCAAGAATTCTGCACAGAGATGTCAAATCAACTAATATTCTTCTGGATGAAAATTGGCAGGCAAAAGTATGGACCTTAGATCATCATCAGTATTAGCATAACATATCAAATTTGTGGCAATTTTTTATTTTATAATCTTTTGACTACATCAACTTGCAGATAACTGATCTTGGTATGGCTAAAAACTTTAGAGTTGATGAACCCCCAAGCTGTTCAAATTCTCCAGCCAGAATGCAGGGGACGTTTGGCTATTTTGCACCTGAGTATGCAATATTTGGAAGAGCCTCTCCCAAGTCTGATGTTTTCAGTTTTGGCGTGGTCCTTCTTGAGCTCATGAGTGGTCGGCAACCTATCCATAAATCCACAGGCAAAGAAGAAAGCCTGGTCATATGGGTATTGTACATCATACTCACAAAGTTAATATTAGCTTCAAATTCATTGGACTTCGAACTTCTGTTCTTACCAATCATCTTGTGTTCTGCATTCTTTCACCGCATCTGATTTCCTATCACAGTCCTACATTGTCATTACTAATTTCATTTGTTGCTTATGAATTCAACCAAAATATATGGACATTAAAATACTGATATAGCACATTTGTTGTGTTATAGGCTACACCTCGCTTGAAAGATGGTAAGCGAGTAAGAACAGAGTTGGCCGATCCACATTTGAATGGAAACTTCCCTGAAGAAGAGGTGCAGATAATGGCATATTTAGCAAGGGAGTGCTTGCTGCTGGATCCTGATGCTAGGCCATCCATGAGTGAAGTTGTTCAAATTCTTTCAACAATATCACCAGATAAATCCAGGAGGAGAATAAACATTCCAGTGAGCCTCTTTCAGGTGAACTCATCTTCTACCAAGTCTTCATCTTCATTTCTTGCTTCTTAGTACTATTTCTTCCCAGTTTGTTCATTAACATATCATCCTGAACTTATCATTCTCTTTCTGGACATGTGCCAATAATGCACAGGAACCTCCGGATGCAGAAAAACAAATGCAAGTTCCATCTAGTGAATCTTCGGGTCAGAATTCATTGCAATTGGGTATTAACCACAATCTGATTGTTGGGAACAAGAATGAAGAATTAGAAACAGTTTCATCTGAGTATATGGAGAGGTTGATCCTCATGACTTCTAAAAGAGAGGGTGGTTGGCATGGATCAGATGATGAACCCGTCGACCTTACTGAGCCTCGGTTCGAATCATTTTGCCTGACGAACAGCAATTCTCCTTGAAAACTCACCTTCCAGTGGGATATCTTACAGAAAGCGAGTTGGTTTTGACTTTTTAAGAACTTGTTCATCTGAATTTTTCCACTCTTTTTTGAAAGGAGGAAAGCACAGAAATATTTTCATGGTTTTTCTTGTCTTGTACAGAAAAGCATAGGAGATTCCGATTCTGCTTTATTTGAAGAGGCATCGGACGACGTGCTCATACAAGCTCTCTAAAAGTTCGTGTATTGATTTTGGCCATAGGAAATTGTACATTGAAATGATTTATATGTTCCAAACCAGAAAATGGAACTTATTGTACAAAACTTTTGTCATATCATATGATCCAGTTCGGTAGCGAGCACCAAAGAAAATTCTTAAAAAAATAAAATTAAAATCATCTTCTCATAACAAATATTGGCAGGAATAAAGATGGCACTGAAAATTGCAAAAGTTGTTCACCAAATTGGTTGAGTTTTTTGTCTGACACGAAGTGACTTGAAGATTGCGGTTGTACTCCACAAACCTTGATTTTAAGAAAATTAGAAGTCATCATCTAGTTGGAGGGACAGGCTAAAGTTGTATTTAGATTAGATAAATATTATATAACTTTAATAGTGAAAACTACTTTTCTAATATAATTTTTAATGTATAAGATAAATACGTTAGATGGATTTTATCTCAATTGTAGACTCTTGAATGAAATGTGTTTTGCAACATTATTACAAATAGATCCACTATATATATAAATACCATGTTGAATTTAATTATATATATATGATTAAATAGGACATGCACAACTCATATTTAATTATCTACAATAGTTTCCCCCCCTTTTCAATCAGTTTAATTTCCCCCACAACCCCCCGGGCTGAATTTTGAGTTTCAATAGATTAATGTTTGTTGTTAGATTATATTTTCAATTTTATGATTTTGTGTTTGGTAATTGTTTTTGAATAAATTAAAACATTGACAATAAAAATACACAGTATTATTTTGATTTAAAAGATATTGAAGAGAGTAAAAATTAATTTTTTAAAGTGATTTAAGGTTTTTAATACAAGAAGTATATAAAAGTAGTTTTATTTCAGTTTATCTTAAAGTTTGTTTTGAACGCTAACACGAACATGCCTGCTATGAATAACAGATTTGCTTTTAATTATAAAAAATGCATTAATTTGGTTCATTTGTACTTGCTTCGTGTTAAGCAGGGCTCACTGTGCCGGGCACATCACTCGCTACTTTTGGCAACTTAGAAGGTTCGTCATTGGGAATGGCCGGGAAAGCTGCAACGACTTCGACGACCTACTCGCCGTCTCCGACTACCCAGCAAACGAAGGCTCCTATTTTCAATGAGGATTGGGTCCGACCCGATGGCCGTGGCTTCCACCAGTGCAGGCCTGCCTGTAAGCCATTGAAACATTTCTGTCTACTTAAAATGTTTGGTGATAGCGTTCTTGTAATGGTTTATTTTTATTGGGTTTTCTCTGTGGGCTTGTAAGCTTGATCGTGATATATCGAATGCTGTTTTGGAGCTCCTGCTTTATGCAAAGTTGATAAGATCAAATTGATTCACTGGAATATTTCATCGGTTTTCCTTTTCCTCTAATAATATGCGTGACTTGTGTAATATTTGCATACTCAATGTGCTGGATAGAGAAAGCCACGCCGTACGGCGCCTGCTGGGTTAATTAGGTCCGAATGCAGCAGAAGTGTTTAAGCTTGGTTTCTATTGCTTGGAGACTTAAAGCTGGTTTTTTTTTTCTTTTTTTTAAAGTGAACTTACTAGACCACGCATTTTGTGGCATCATTATGGGAGTCTAAGTATTTGTTATAGATAGATATATCATACATATACTTAGTTGTTCCTGGCAGATGTTTTTGATGTATGTGCTAACTAAATCAGGAAACTTGTTCGCTTCTTAATGGATATTGCTTTCTTTTTACTAGTTGTTTTCAGCTTCTTCTGGTTGAAATAGATTGATTCCTTAAAAAGTGAAGTTGTTTTTTCATTCCTCCAAGTTGTGTAGGTGTAGACCTTTTTTATCCTGAGGTGGCATTTTAATTCAATGATGCACGGTCCTTTTGTCTAGTCTTTGGCGTAGTAGGTTTATGAGTTACATATAACAGGAAAAATCACTAGGATAAGGTTTCTATATGAATAAGTTTATGATCATTGGTAGTGTAGAACTACGAATTATTATTCATTATGAGGTTCTCATCGCTTTGTTTGTTAGGAATTTCTAGCTTAGTGGAAGATGAAATACTTGTAACTAGATAAAATATCAAGGAGTATGTTGGCTGAAATTTTTTGAACTACTTATGAGAAGACTTATCATTAAATAAATGCATTACCTGCATTTTATTCATTATCAGGGTTACTTCCATTTATCTTTGATTTAAATGTTTCTACATAAAACTATTCTCAAGTTTTAACCACTCATTATGTTTGATTGTAGATTTCATATAGAACTTTCGAGTTTAGGGCAGTTAAATTTGAAGTTTAAAGAATGTTACTAGTGGATATCTTGAATTCTCTCCTTTTACTCTAAGATCATTTTTCTGATCTGAAATCTTTGTCCCATTGGTCTTTTTGTTGAACATAAGTTTATTGTTGAGGAGAAAATTTTTTGGTGGTTCAGTTTTCAGAACTGGTGCTGTGAATGCTGCCTCTGGATCTGCTTATGCAGAATTTGGAAACACCAAGGTCATTGTATCTGTGTAAGTGAATCTTTTATTTCATGTAATTAGTTATACCAGTTGGCTACTGCTTGTGCTCTCCGGCTAATATCAATATATTATTTGCATTCTTTAACACAGGTTTGGGCCAAGGGAGAGTAAGAAGGCCATGATGTACAGTGACATAGGGCGTCTAAATTGCAATGTAAGCTTTACAACATTTGCAACTCCAGTTCGTGGCCAGGTATATAAAATAATTTTAGATTTGCATTCTTCTATTTTGGCTTTCTCTTTGATGTCTCAAGTGGCAATTAATATTCAAACATATCAAGCTAGGGATTGGACAACAAAGAATACACTGCAATGCTTCATAAGGCTTTGGAGGGTTCAATAATGTTGGAAACTTTTCCCAAGACCACTGTGGATGTTTTTGCATTGGTACTGGAGTCTGGTGGCAGTAAGTTTGCAGTTTCATGATGTTGTTTCTACATGATCCATTGGTTTACCTTGGTGTCATTCATTTATGTATTGCCTCAACCAATCTTTGTTGACTTGCGTAATGGTTAAAACATTCTTCTTTGATTGAATCACTTGTATAGACTTTGATAACATATTAGAAGCAGAGTTTATTTTGTGTAATTTCTTAGTAGTTGCCAGTTACTTGTTAGAGAAATGGTGCTTCATTATATGCTTATTTTCTTTTGATCCGTGTAAAGTTTTCAAGTTATGAGGAATAATCTTTTTTAAAACTTGGATCAGATGGAGAAATAGTGTAATCAATATCATCGGGCAAATTATTGTTCCATTTAATTTGATACCATTTTACAATTATCTAAACTTCATACAGCCCATAATTTTCTGCTTTGTAGCAGTAGTAATGTTGTTGAGCTTGTGTCAGGTGATCTCCCAGTTGTCATATCATGTGCTAGCCTTGCCCTAGCTGATGCTGGAATAATGATGTATGACCTTATTGCTTCAGTTTCTGTGGTATGGATCTTGCTCATATATGCCGCTTTCTCCAATGGCACGTAGGATTACATGCAATAAGCAATACTTCTTTGGAAGATGCCAAATTTTACTTACTAGCTGACTTTGCTGCTCCAAGAGACTTGTTTAACTTGTTTAATAGTAGCATTGATTTGTTCTTTTGTCCCAGTCATGTCTCGGTACGAACCTTGTCATTGATCCTATTTTGGAGGAGGAAAGCTGTCAAGATGGAAGCTTAATGATAACTTGCATGCCTTCTCGTTATGAAATCACCCAGCTCACTGTTACTGGAGATTGGTCCACCCCAAAGATTAACGAGGTATGGTTATAAATTTATAATATATTCTTGAAGGTTGTAAACTACTTCAACAAGGGCATTTCTTTGCATTCAAATTTCACATGGGGCTTGCACTGCATATTTGCTTGTACAAGTTACTTCAATTGTCGTATCATTCAAATCTTTCAAACCCATTGGAAAAATATTACTGAAATTTAGTTAAGGTACCCTTGCTATTTGAGAGCAAATTTGATGCCAAGATATGATGTACATATACTGATGTCCAATACAAATCAGTAGTTTCATTGACATAATATAATGGAAAAGGCTGGAACGAATTCAGGGTGACACTTGATTTCTTCTGGATGCAGGGAATGCAACTTTGCTTAGATGCTTGTGCAAAGCTTGCAAAGATCATGAGGTCATGTCTGAAAGAAGCTGCTCAAGGTTCACAAGAATAGGGTGACAGTTCTTACTAATCTCAGTATACAGGCCACATGATCTGCAATTTTTATTTTTATTTTATTTTCTCGGCGCCAACATTGTGAGACAGAGAGAATGGGATTGGATGGGGGGAAGCGATTTGCTGAGAGACATGTGCCAAAAAAAAATTTGTGCCAATGAGGTTGTCAAAGGATTCTTCTACTTATGATATATTTATTATTTGGTTATTTCAGCGACTAATTTTCCTCGCAATTGGCTTGCCAGTTGGTTTAATGGCTTGCCATGAACTTTCAAGGGAGCAAGAGGATTAAAGAATATTCTATGTTCTCAACTTTGCCAGACCGTGAGAACCTAAGAGTTAATGCAACCCCTGGAATATAGAGACTGATGTTGATTAGAGGAGGTTCTTAGGTGCTGCTGAACGAAATATTTTTACCCGTGATAGAAATTTAAACAAAAAAAATAACATAACATGAACGTGTTAAATGGATCATAATAAAAGAGAGCATCCAATCATGAAAAGAGCAGTGATAATAGAATATTAAATGAGAAAGAAATGTGTAATGAGAACGTCATATGGTTGAAGAGTGAGGCATTTCGTATAAACAATTTAATTACTTCAAAGCAGTATATTGTATATTATCATTTTTTGTACTAAATTTTGTCATTACATTTTACTCATTTGCAATTTAATTATTTAAATTCTTTTTTTTTTACCATCAATTATTTAAATTCTAATCATTTGTGGTATTCTTTTAATGATTAAATTAAGTATGTGAGACTTATTTTTATTTTTAAATGAAAATCTGAAGTGTTGAGGACCCCAACACATACGTGCCATAGAACTGATCCTAAGATGCATGAGGATGCTCCCAAGTATGGATACAGACTGTACTGTTGGGTTCTCAAGAACCATATCTTGAGGAAGGTACAACCGATCACGGTTCTCTCATTAATGCCCCCACAAGGCCTGTCACCCCTGTTTACTTCTCTAATTCTACTTATTAATTTATTATTCGATTATTAAATTATTAAGTAATGTGGGTCCTATGCATTGTTTTTCGAATCTAAAATAACCTGGATTGTTCATGAAGACATGTAGCTTTTACAGTAGATACAGAGATTATTAATGTATGAACACTTTTTTCATTCTTTTTTTGAAACTAAAATATTATGTTAATGTGCTTGAATGGCCCTTATATCGGATCATTTCATATGACGAAAAGGACCGAAATATTGAAGGAAAAAAAAACATATACAAACATGTTTCCATCTACATGTTTCTTAGCAATCAATCCTGGATAAATTACTGTGTAGCAACAGAGATTTATTATTCTTCCTTTTCATAAGACTAAATGGAATTTTATTCTTTAGCCACACACATATTTGTGGCTGCAAAGGTTTGAGGAGAGATCAGTTTGCTGAACAATCGCGAAACGCAGGATCATGTTGGGCAATTAATACTGGAAATAATTTGGGTGTGCACTTTTAAAATCAGACTTGAAGCAGCGAAGGAGTGGTGTAGGTGTAACATGAAGCTAGAATTGATGGGACGAACACGAAACAAACATGCCTGTGTCTGTGAAATTTGGATAGATGATAAATTCTCACACACCAAAGTGACACAACACAATAATTTAAAAGAGAACGATGGTTAGAAAGATTGAGAGGTGAGAAATGTTGCACCTTCACAGGGGATGCAGAGAGTATGATTTCAACAATTCAAAGTGAGAGATGAACTTGCTTGTTTCTTTCTTGCGCCTCTAAATTGATTGCTTTGATGAAGGAGGATTGAGTCTCACACAGGAGACGTTAAAGATATTACATTCTCACAACGTACAAAACTAAAGTTAGAATTCTGTTTAGAATTGTTCTTATATTCAGTATATGATAATGCCTCCAATATGATTGTGTTAAAAAAAAAAGAAAATATCTACACCTATAAATTGATTGCATTAGAAAATAGATATGGATAATTTTTATTCAAAAAATATTTTTGCTTTTTTTATTAAAAGAACTGAATTGACCATATTAGAATCCGGATAATATCCACTTGTCAGTATAAATTATCAAATATATAATTGTTGGAGCAGACATTGGTTGTCAGACCAGAAATTTATAATAATTAGTCAGGATGTAATTTTCGTATTGAATTGCAAATAAGTTAGACGGAAGATGTGCTATATATTTTGAGGATAATATATATTATATAATGAATCATGTACGTTAACTTTGTACTCTTGACACAATTATTTTTGAGAGATGGGAGGAGTGTCATCCATACTCCATACTCTGCTCCTCCTTATCTGCTTATAAACAACTCATCGTCTTCATAGGATTTATTTTTCTTTCCGACAAATGAAGCGTAGCACATGTTTACTTTATTGTGCATCAATACAACTCAAACAGTGTAATTTATGGTCATCAATAATGTTAAATATTAACAAAAAGGTGTCCTTGTGCCCGCATGAACATGGGGTGCAAGAACAGGAATGAATATATCTATCTATATATAATGGGGCAGGGAATGATTAATTTATGATTATTTGCAATCAAGTAGCTTCGAAATTTGAACAATTATTAGAAGTGGATAAAGAGGTTGATGAGTTGGGGTATTGAAGCAGTGAGAGACTCATAATAATAGACTCTCGGAGTATCGATTTAATGATAACTAGGCCTCTCTGATAAAATTTTCTAAAGAAAAAATGATTTAAAAATATTAATAGTTGTAAATGAAAATCTTGGTCGCAACATGAGAGTCACATTTAAAATATAAATATCTCACTTATAATTTAAATTTATACTAAAGATTTTAATTATTAATAGAGTATAATGACATTGTGTGACTTATAACTCTCTTTATTAGGATAATGATTGTTGTTGTTGTATAATTGAAATTCCTAAACCTATAACATTTCAATTTTTATTTTTAATTAATTTTACATAAAATTTTGTGGGAAACTTAACTGAATTAAATTGAAATTCAACAACTTAAGTAACATCATTCTCAATAAGTCGATCAATATCCATAAATTGGGTTGGAGATGAATGGAAGGTGACCCCACGAACGCCTAATCCAGTTGTTGTTGACCCATGCTACGTTATCTAATATCTATCTTTGCTATTTAAGAAACATTGCAATAATTTTTACAGGTAATTATTTTTTTTGACAAAGAAAAACAATTTATGTCATATAATTAATGTGTAACGAATTTACGAAACACGATTTTTAATTACACCTAATCAGCCTAATTTCTGCTTGAATTTAATATCATACATCTAATTACATATTTTCACATGAAAAATAATTACATACTTCCAGAGTGTCAAATTATCTATACTCTACCCAATGAAGATGTTTCAAGTATCATATAATGTAAATATCATATTCCATAATTTTTTTTAATTATTTCTCTTTTTTTTATAACTAATAAAAAATATTTGAAACATTTTTAATGGATTGAGTATAAATGATATGTAAGTGTTTCTGCTGCACATTTTATTTTTACGCATCTTTAGCTATAAAGTTATCTGTAAATCTTTAATGTACAGTTGGACCCAAATGCTATTATATTTAAGCCCAGGAAAAAAAAAGAAAAGAAAACTGGGAAGGTCGGCTGGTGGAAAAGGAAAGTGAAAAGGCAAACTAAAGATTCATATGAGCCGACAGTCCAGTTGGGCACCGACGGCAATATAATTATAAAATTATAATTATTAATTATAAAATTTGACGTGACCCCGACACTCTCACTGCGTGGATATCAATTATAATACTGATACATAACATTTTCAATGTTAGAATTTATAAATGAAAAATATCCATAACTTTAGGAAGTGAACTGCTGCTTTTAATTAGTAATATGTTTTTCCTAAACAATAAAAGGCATTGTTCATTAATTCATAGCATTAAAAAATTATCCGCATTAGTTATTTATAATAATGTGCAACGAATTTGTAATATATATATTTTTTTAAATTATAAATGGTTAAAATTTATACGGAAATAAAAATATTTTAATAAATGGGATGAAGTAAAAAGCTAAAAGGGAAACACGAGGCGCGCCACTTGGGGAAATGTGAAATCGTGGAGTTGTCTGGAATTGAATCGCTGGTGCAAGCATTTGCTTTTGCTTTAAGAGCAGAGAAACGAGTGGAAGTCACACGTGTCAAGATTCCATGGCAGCGTATCTAACGTAGTCAACGCCTCCTCGGATCATTCACACTTTAAAATAATCGAAACTAGCGCCTCTCTTGCGTTTCCTTCGGCCCCATCCATCTAAGCTCTTCGGTTGGTCACACCTACATGGCATTGCTTCTCTGGCTCTGCCTCTTGTATCTTTCATGATTTCTTTCTCCCGTTTTCATCCTTCGAAGTCATCCATATCTCTCTGTTCCCTCCCCAAAATGACTCATTTTCTGTTTTCTTAGATTTCTGTCGCCTGTACCTGAACTGGGTTTGTCTTACATACTAATGGTAAAGACTTGAGCCGCAAATGGAAGAAGTTGGGCTTTTGCAGAGGAATGCCTGGGAATCCTTCTCGCTTCAGTTCATGTATCTCCCATGTTTCTTGGAATACCTGTAAGCAACTAAAACTGACTTCTACTAACTATAGATCTTAAGTTGATATATAAGCTCGTTTATCTCCCAATGATATGCTGAATTGGTTATGAGCATCATTGGCTTTTGATCAACGGTGCTTATTTATTGCCTGTTTAGCTTTGTTTGGAACTTGGGATCTTCTTTTTTATGCTTTTTGGTGACTCTCACTTTCTTACTCTAAGAGAAAAGAATCAAAACTTCATTTCTGGTTTTGTGTTATGATTGCATTCACTACATTATGTCAATGGAATGTTTGTCCCCAAGGGAGCGTACATGTGATTCTTTATTCAACTTAGCCTAGTGTTTCAAACAGACTGGTCTCAATAATTGGACTTGTACTTTTGGACCAACAGAATCTCGATGGCTTCTTCTCCAAGTTGATTTATTATTTTTACATGTTGTGGCGTGAAATTTCTGCTTGGTCAATTTCACTTGTATAAACTGTTGAGACTGCTTGAAGGTTGATTCAACGTCTGATATATATATATATATATATGAACCCGTGTGTTACTTGTTCTCCAGATTTATTTCTTTGATTTAAGAGAAGTTCACTCTTCTGGAAGAAAAATATGGGCTTTGGAAATTCCAGATCTGTAAGGTGTGTCTCCTTCCTTATATCTTCCAAGTTATTAAGCACCATTGTTTGCTCATAATTCACAAGCCTCTAACTTGGGTCTCATTTTAGATTTCAAGATGATCTTGAACAAGCGAAAATCCCAACGACTAACAGCGACAACAACGGGATCAAGGTTAAATACAACATTGACGGTGTACAGATACCGGAGCCTAGCTGCACCAAAATGGCTCAGAAGAAGGAGACAGGGAAGACTGGTAAGTTCTTGAAAGGTAGAGTATTGTCAAGAGTATTCTCAGAGGACTATGAAAGAGTGAGAAGAAAGATACTAGATCCTAGAGGACAAACCATTCACAGATGGAACAAGATTTTCTTGGTGGCATGTTTAATATCTCTGTTTGTGGACCCTCTATTCTTTTACCTGCCAGTAGTTCGAAATGAAGTGTGCATTGAGATCGGACTAACACCTGAAGTTATCCTCACAATCATCAGAACAGTTGCAGATTTCTTTTACATGTTTCAGATTTTCATGAAATTTCGTACAGCTTACGTCGCGCCTTCCTCTCGAGTATTTGGGAGAGGAGAACTCGTTATTGATTCTTCTAAGATTGCATTTAGGTACTTCAGAAAGAGTTTCTGGTTAGACTTTTTTGCTGCCCTGCCTCTTCCGCAGGTAAATTTAGTTTCTACATCATGTTGAAGACGATAATGCTTTTAATCTCTGCTAAATTTTCTGTTTCATTCTGTTTATTACAGGTGTTAATTTGGCTTGTGATTCCCTTCCTCAGGGGTTCTACTATGGCTAACACAAAAAATGTTCTTCGTTTCACTATCATCCTTCAGTATCTCCCTAGGCTGTTTCTTATTTTCCCACTTTCTTCACAAATTGTGAAGGCTACTGGAGTTGTGACAGAAACAGCATGGGCCGGTGCCGCTTACAACCTGATGCTTTATATGTTGGCAAGCCATGTAAGTATATGAAATCTCCTGCTCAAAAAAGGAAATTCTTGTTTGCAAAAGAAAATTGCATTCTTGTTCATACGGGTTAGAGGAAAGGATTAGATAATGTAGATCAAAGTTTAAACAAAATGGTGGAGATTGTGGAACAGAATTAAATGATTTATAGTATCAGGAGGTTGATCTTCAAACAAACATATACCAAGCTGAATTAAATTGCATTTTTTCTTTCTTGGTTAATGCTATATTTAAGGTTAATATTGTTGTTGGTGAACTAATCCTATCAACTATATAAACCAAAATCAAAACTCATCAAAAGTACAGGGGTCCCTATAATTGATAATGTTAATTCAAATCAAGCTTTTATGAAATTATATGGACTAAAAACCACTAATTGAAACTGTATGGAGTATAATCAAAATTCGATCAAATAGTAAAAACCAATAATGGTGAACAACTGGTGCCATCATCATCATTTACCAGTAAATGCCTCAAATACACCTCTGTTACAACATTTAACAAAGGTCTAAATATGGTGAGATTCAGAAACGGTCTTCCAAAAGTTATTTCAAGGGAAGATGAAATGTTCTAGCTAAGTTTTTATGTTGCCTCTTTGATTCCTATATGATGTGGAACTTCATAACAAATGGATTCTTGATTGTTATGAAGACTGTTATAAACTCAATCATGTAAACCATCTCATTTCATACAAAGAAAGAAAAAGTATTTTAGACTCAACTTACTCATAGTTCTCAATTTTTGTTGGGGCTAATCTTGAAAAGGGTTTAGGTGCAATTTGGTACCTTCTATCAATTGAGCGACAGGAAGCATGCTGGAGAAGTGTCTGTGATCATGAAAAGTCAACTTGTCAATATGGATACTTTGACTGCCGCAGGGTCAACGAAGCCACTAGGGTTTCCTGGTTCATTGCAAGTAATGTCACAAATCTATGCTCACCTGATGTCAACTTTTATCCCTTTGGCATGTACGGTGATGCACTGACTTCTCAAGTCACAAGCTCACCATTCTTCAACAAGTACTTCTACTGTCTTTGGTGGGGCTTGAGAAATCTGAGGTAAGCCTTTTAGTTTACCACCTCACTTTCTTCATGTCTTGCTTGAGTTCCAATTTTTACGTCTCTGGTTCTTCTTTAATATCTTGCTATGGAAAATGTAGCCTTATCTTCTTACCAAGCGCCTTCAAACCTTGTGGGGCAATGACAGATATTTCTTCTTGTTCTTTTCACTAGCAAGAGGGCAAATATTCTGTTCAGAAGCATCTTACCACGCTGATTGGAGAATTAATTATATGCTCATTGTTGAGTGCAGTTCTCTAGGACAAAATCTTCTGACTAGCACTTTTGTTGGAGAAATAATGTTTGCCATCATAGTTGCGACCCTTGGATTGGTTCTTTTTGCCTTGCTTATAGGTAATATGCAGGTAAGTGCATGAATTTTATTTGCTTCTCTTGACACATAACTAAGTTGCATATAAAAAGGATACTAATTAAAAATGAACTAAAACCTTTTCAGACATACCTTCAGTCAACAACCGTCCGCTTAGAAGAGTGGAGAGTCAAGAGAACTGATACAGAACAATGGATGCATCACAGGCAGCTTCCTTCAGAACTAAGACAAGCTGTAAGAAAGTATGATCAATATAAATGGTTGGCCACCCGAGGAGTTGATGAAGAGACTCTTCTCAAAGGACTTCCAGTGGATCTTCGAAGAGACATCAAGCGCCACCTTTGCCTTGACCTTGTCCGAGGAGTAAGTATACATTAAGTTTATCTTTCTATCAAAGTAGCTTAAGCCAGTTTGATATAAGACTCTTCAATTTTTTTTTTCTAATCAACTGATGTGTGACTCTCTTATATTCCAATAATAACTTGCTCATATGGGTAGAAAAATCCCCTCTATGAAATCTATCTTGCTTTACAATGGATATGCTCTTTACTGATACATCACTGACAGGTTCCATTGTTTGATGAAATGGATGAGAGGATGCTGGATGCAATATGTGAAAGGCTAAAGCCCGCATTGTGCACTGAGGGAACTTACCTTGTTCGTGAGGGTGATCCAGTGAATGAGATGCTTTTCATAATAAGAGGACATCTGGATTCCTACACCACCAATGGAGGCCGGACCGGGTTCTTCAATTCATGCCGGATCGGTCCGGGAGATTTCTGTGGGGAGGAGATACTGACATGGGCATTGGACCCTAGACCAAGTGTGATACTCCCATCTTCCACAAGAACAGTGAAAGCCATATCTGAAGTAGAAGCATTTGCACTCATGTCAGAGGACCTCAAGTTTGTGGCGTCTCAGTTCAGAAGACTACACAGCAAGCAGCTGAGGCACAAGTTCAAGTTTTACTCACACCAATGGCGAACATGGGGTGCTTGTTTCATCCAATCTGCATGGAGAAGGTACAAGAAAAGGAAGCTGAGGGCTAAATTGAACCAAACTGATGCTGAGCCTGAGACACCAAGGATTGTTGTATATGGATCCAGTATGATGATGGGTAGGAGCACTGGAAAAGCGGTTAATATGCATTCTCAGACAGTTTCTGGGGTTGTAAGCTCTCTTCAGAAGCCTGAAGAACCAGATTTTACTGTTGATGAGTAACAAAATAACAAGTGTAAATTGAATTAATGCCTCATTCATTTTGATTACTCGTTTTGCCATTAAGATACAAGATAGTTTAGGGTGTTGTTTTAACATAATGAACTAAAGTATACAAGAGTCAGTAATATATAGTCGTAGAAGTCGTGAAGAATGAGTTGGGTAGAAGCAATCAAAGTGGAAATAGAGAGGTTTGTAGTTGAACAGTGTGAAGACATGCATTTGGAATATGGCTGATATTGAAATTGCCTGTGGAAGCAGGGGATTGCTCTGGTCAAAGAGTTATAAAACGAACAGTTTGTGATTTTGCTAGTAGTAAAGGAGTGGCTTGTACATATGGGACATGGGTGGGGTTGCAGAATATTGACGAAATGCTGAAGCACTCATTGCAGCTGCAATTATCCTCTGTCTGCTAAATGCACTTTCAGTTTTCAGAGTCGGCCGAAATGCCCAATTCGCGGCTATAATTCACTCTAATTTCGCAGTTGGCCTCATAAATACCCTTTCTTATTTCTACAAATTACTATATATAAGGAAGGTCTACTCTTATATCCTCTGTTTCTTCTGCTATTCCTGTCTATACTATGCAAACTTCTCATCTTCCCAATAATGTTTGTGAGACTTTGGATAAAGTGAACAGAGCATTCTTGTGGGGAAGTTCTCTAGAGAGACGTAAGATACCTCTTGTTGCTTGGGATGAGGTATGTAAGGAAAAAAGAAAAGGAGGACTAGGTCTAAAACATGCGAAATACCAAAATCAAGCTCTTCTTATGAAGCTTGGTTGGAAACTTGTAACTCGAAGGGATGACCTTTGGGTAAAGGTGGTACGGGATAAATATAAATGTGGAAATGATATCCTCCCTTTAATAGAAGCAAAAAGGTCTGGGTCTAATGTTTGGTCAGGGATTAAAAAAATGTGGGATAAGGTGAATGATGGGATTGAAGTTAATCCAAATACGCAGGAGGCAAGATGGAAGTGGGAGAGGCATGGGAA
>QFDD01001623.1:0-30007 GCA_006871305.1 Vachellia collinsii | reverse complement strand
TGATTTGGTTATTTAACTATTTTATAATGAATTGTTATAGAAATAGATTTAATAATTGCTATTTTTGAACTGTTGAATTAGTTAAAATATTTATTAAATAATTTATTTGAGTTATTGGGAATAATATTAATATTTTCAGTAATTTATATTTTTGAAAGAATGTATGATTTATTAAATAGAAATTTCATGTAAGAAATATAAATGTTAAATTGGGGATTTTATAAATAATTTATATTTGACTTTAAATTATGATTTAAAGTAATTATTTAGTTATGAAAAATGTAAAATTAAAGTAACAACAAATACTCAAGATTAGAGTATAAAATTATAATTTTTGGGTAATTAATCCAAAATTTTTAATGTAAATTAATTATATAAATTTTGTCTACATTGTTGTGTAGATTGGTGTGTGTGATCCAAAACTTTGAATTGTACTCTTGGCTCATAAAGTTTTCAAGGTTTAACTTGGAGTTGAGGTAACTGGGGTTAATTTATTTTATATGCACTTTATGGACTGTAAGGTATTTTTGAAACCTTACTTTCTTTTATAATATTTATATGTGCTTTTGAAAGATCATGCATATGTTTGAATATTTAAAAGTATCAGTGAAGCAGAGTATTTTCCAATATTTATGTATGGGTTATGATTATGATTGAGATTATTGATATTGAGATGATTATGAGTATGTGAATTGTTATTGTTATGGGTTGCTAATAAAAATATATATATATATACATTATATTGTTGGTATAGTATTATGTTATGGGATATACTGGGTTGTGTGGAAGAGATGCGGTTGATGTGTGCCCATCGGCTCTCTCACTCTTGGCCCAGAGATGGAGTTGAGTGTTTTGGGTGGACTCCTTCCTGTTACTGTATATTTGGTGGTGACATGGAAGGGGGCAGTGATCTTGATGTGACTAGCTAACCTTTGGCTGGGTATACTAGCATTGATAGGCTGTACCAGTCCTGAGGAAATAAGGGGGAGCAGGATGGCGAGTGGGGACGGTTTCAGCTATTGAAAATATTTGTATTATTTTATTAATGAAATTTTAATATGACTTTTGATGAATCTGCTTCTCTGACTTACATTCGTTTCTTGTATATTTTATAAATTGATTCTGGTTACGGGGACTTAATGTCTCACCCCGTGGAATTAATATTTTTCAGGCGAGACCTCTTATCGGAATAGTGGTTCAGGAAAGCAGGCAGAGGCATAAGCGTTAATAGCCTTGTATGCCTCTGGAACTTTTGAGAATTATAATGTTTGTATATTGCCATAATAGAATTATCATATTATGACATATTCAAATTTTATTTTGAATATTTATCTTGGTAACTGTTTGTATATGATTCTTGTACTAGAGTTACAATGTGAAAGAGTGCGGACTAGTGGGCTGGGTCATAACCCTTATGATAATTGTGCCCTTAGTCTTATGTGTGGATTTGTGGGCAATGTTGTGCCCTGGATCCTAAAGTGTTAATATGGAATTTGTGATATAAAGTTTTTGAAAAAAAAATTGTCTATAACCATGGTTATTTGTTTAATAATTGTTAATTAAGTTAAAAACTTTGTTTAGTAGAAAAGGTTGTTTCAGTACACAACTCTTATCTGCAGGTGCATAGCTTTGATTCTTGAGCTCTAATTTCTTCGGCTTTCCTTTGAGACATTTATTCCTCCATGCCAATTGCTGTGAAGTAGATGGAAGAGGATTGCAAGCCGCCATATCTTCTTCTTGAGGAAATATCACAGACATTTTCAAGCTTCTTTCAGTGAAATGCCTAGCGCGATTTCAACGTGGGTGTAAATATTGGAAAGATCCCTTCAAAACCTCATATTTCATCCAAGAACATCTCAAGCACTACTCCACTCATCAAAAACTTTCCCTTCTAATCAGACCGGGCTTACATGGTGATGGTTACTTCTTATTTTTGTTTGATAACGAGATGCAATTTCGTGAGTTTGAGAGTGTATCTTTGATCAGATCCTTGGTGACCTTTTCCTCATGGGTTCAGCAATGGCCTGCTCTGCTTCGCTGATTGTAGTGAACCTTATCCTGCGGTTCCAACCCCGTTATTGTGGAACCCAGCAACTAGACAGGTCAGGCAAGTGATATTCCTGATGTGGTTTGGTTTTTCGGATTTCGCTTCAATCTTGCCATTAAAGATTACAAGATAGTAAGATTGTCCTTACAAAGCATGGTTTGTAAGGTGGACATGTATTCCTTAAGCATAGGGTCTTGGAGAAACATACAATTTGACAGAATAAATAATGTTCGTATTGTTAATCATGGTGTTACTGCTAATGGAGTTATCCTTTGGCCTTGTTCAAAGTATAGAATGGGTACATTTTTCAGTGAGATAGTTTCATTTGACTTAGCAACAGAAGTCTTTAGAGTGATGCCATCACCTGCTTTTATAGAATGTTCAGGTAAGCTTGTTGTGTTTGATGACAAGCTTGCAATCGTTTCTTATCCCAACGGCGATCATTCTTCTCTTTTCTTTATAGTGATGGAGGAGTGAGCTACTGGTTCATCTGGGGAGGGATGGAGTATCCAGGCTCTTATACCACTTGTTAAGTTATGATATATTTTATTAAGATATACGCAACGAATATTAAATCTTCCTAGTAAATGTGATCTTGGAGTCAATAAAAGAGAAATATAAAATTAGAGACATATCAATTTAACATGGAAAAATCTTCCCCTCAATGTAAGTAAGATCAAACAATCACGATCCAAAGAAAAAATATTCTATTATATTTTAAAAAAGAATACAATATTTAAGCACTTTGTTATCACTTGTTCGGAAGAGCGCAACCGGACTAGGAATCAAAACATGTCTACATAGTTAGCTAAATATACGAAACAATATATATCAATTGAAATAGTCAAAATTTCTCTATGAATATCAAATGACAGAATATAACTCATTCTTTAACTCACCATCTTCAGAAAATCCAATCTTGCATGGCTGAATGAGAATCACAACTGGGGCTTCCATCTTGCTGAAGTCATGCATATGAATATTTATAGCACTTTCATCATAGAAAACACATGATACGAGATTTCCCTTAAAAAACATAATATATAACAACAACCATAATTACTTCGTTAATTACTTGACTTTAAAAAGGAAATTTGGAATTGTGATATGCACTAACATCTCATCAGCTACTGTCAAACGAATTCTATTTTTAGTATCACTGTTGACCCTATACTCTTTAAGAGAACCAACTGAGACAACAAACCCAATAAGGTCTGCATATATTAAACACCAACATAGTGTAAGACAGAAAGACATTAATGAAAATTTTACAGAATACAAATATTGGAATGCAATATGAATAATACCTATCAAGTAATCAACATAATTCTTCTCCTTCAGTTGAAGAATGTCAGAGATGGGATAAAATATGTAAGAGTATTATAGTATAGTTGCATCAACTTCTTTCACAAAAGTATGGGCTCTAACATGAATACAAAAGGCATGGTTACTTGCTCGATAGTCCTTTTTATTGTCCACAACAACAAAATTAGCCATAAAATAAACCCGCCCTCCGCTAGACTGTCTTCAAATGCATAAAAAAAACCCTTGTTCATAATAGATGCTTGGATCCTACTCCCCTGGAAAGATATCGCAATTGTTTTAACAAAAAAATGACATATCTGGGTTCTATTTAAATGTATATTGAAAAAATGCAGCAACAGATTAACTTTTATAGCCGATACAAACCTCTTAATCGACCAACAACATTGAGATGCAAAAAAGTTCAGTAGGAGAATCTTTCTGATACACATTCCACCTCCTAATAACCCTAACAATAATCCTCCACCTATCGGTTTTAATCACTAAGATCCTTAATGGTTGAAATTTTTTGAGTAGACATAATCAAATATGACTAACTTATGTCTAAAATATTCTATGAGAAGATTCATATGGAGAATGAACAGCTGCATTCATTTTATAGGGAACTCAGACAACACGAATTCATTTAACTACTCAAGACAATAATATGCAAACCATTGATATGTCATTAATATCATTAAAATGAAAAATCCATATTATCAAATTTTCTTTAAGGAACATAGTACTTCATAACACAAAATAGCAATCTAATAAAAAACTAAAGTAAATAAAGTAAATTATATCATGTACTGTGTTTTAGTCCAGAAGTAGGTAAATTCATATGTCATCGATGTCAGCAACACTGTTCCTCATATTGATAGAAGAAAAGCCAAAAAAATATGCACAAAAGAAGGGCAACTATAACCCATTATGAGTCCACCCCTAAAAAAGGGTGATTTAATGCTGAATTGAATAATGTGGCTTCAACATATCTATCATCTACGACCACATTTCAAATATATCTGCATATTTAGTAGATATCAAATCAAATTGAAATCAAAAAATCGTGGAATCATGATAGTTGAAAATATAGCACTAACTATTACATGACATGGAGACCAACTCTGTAGAGAAATGTAGCTTAAGGCATTGTTTGGGAACTTCTTTTGGAGCCAAAAAATGCATTCCTACAGAGGAATGCATTTTGGGAAATCTTGGGATATTTGGCAACTGATTTGGCCAGAAGGTAAAAAACTTTCATGCAAGTCGAGATAAAACTCATTTCACATACTTATTTCGGATTGCGTACAATTATTTTCTAAAAGCTAATTTCGAACAATCTAAAAAGCTATTTCTATCCAAAATATATTTCAGGTCTTGACTTAAAATATTTTAAGTCGCGACCTGCTATACTTTAGGTCGTGACCTAAACGTGAAAATTCTAAGTCGCGATATGGTACACTCAAATTCACGGCTTATATATGTGTGTTTGGCAATCAAGTTT
This sequence comes from Vachellia collinsii, assembly GCA_006871305.1. Classification (NCBI taxonomy): domain Eukaryota; kingdom Viridiplantae; phylum Streptophyta; class Magnoliopsida; order Fabales; family Fabaceae; genus Vachellia; species Vachellia collinsii. The sequence goes on along the minus strand of QFDD01001623.1, from coordinate 25,154 downwards.
CCTGTCAAGATTAAGTCCCGTCGAATCCACAGTCCAGTAATTCACGTGTTTTCGGGCAAATATACGATCATCTTCAACACAAATGAATCTCGTTGGTGATAGAATTAGAGATTAAATTGTACAAACTTTATAATCCAATTAATTATGTAATGTTATTATTATTTGGATAATTTTACTTTTCAATAACTATATTTTCTTTTATTCCATTTTTTTTATCATTTTATTTTCTCTCATTTATCATAATATATAAAATAATGTATATGAATAAATGATTTTCATGCCCTTTTAAGTAATTTTCCTCAAAAAGTCACTTTTTCAACATTTATCCAAACATAAATGCATTCTACCAAAAGTCATTCTGAATCTAACATTTATCCAAATATAAATACATTCTGACCAAAACTCATTTTCCCAAAATATATTTTACCAAAAATCATTCCCCCAACGATTTCTCAAACTGGCATCAATCCTCAGTGACCATGTAACTATTGCATGAATTGAAGCCTACCTAACAACTACAAGTCAGAAGAGATCAGGAACACCGATAAACCCATACCTGAAAAGAGCTATACACCGTAAATAAACCCATACCTTGGAAAAGCTGAACACCGCTGATAACCCATACCTTAGATTTGTGCATCAAAAGGGTCTGAAGCATGGAGAAATCTTTAACTTGTAGAAATCAGTTCATAAATCTTCGGTGACAAGCTTTGGCGAAATACCCACTGACTGTAAGGTTGAAATAAAAGCCCGTAAGGCTGGTCATTACTCATTGATTCCACTTACAACTCAGTCTGAAGCTGGTGATTACTCATGTTGACGTGGAATACTTGATCAATGAGGTCCATATCTAACCATTCATGTAAACCGTACAAGCATCTCAATTTAAAAAATAAAAATAAAATCAGTGTTGAGTTCCATACCCACGCCTTTACACTACCTTCCAATTGCTCTGCCCATCTCACACCTCTGCCTCATCTCGCGGAGCAGTTGCCATATATGATATATTGTCCCATTGGATCTTAAAATTTTTTTTTTGACACACTAACAAAAAATTCTTGACAACCAATAACAGAAATCATATAACAATTTTCATTATTTTGAAAAGACATTTCATAAAACTAATAATGCAACTTGGTGATAAACAGAAATTCAGATGATGATTTTACTGACGGTGTGAAATAAATTCGTCATAATTAAACATAAACTCACACACAAATATTGATAATCTAGTTTGTTTTTCATTATTTTGAAAAGATATTTCTCAACAGCATCCATACAACTTGGTGATAAACAGAAATTAATCATTTTTTTTGTGGTGAAATAAATTGGTCATAATTAAAACAAAACTTACACACAAATATTGATAATTCATTTTCTTTTTCATTATTTTGAAAAGACAAGGACAGGAGATGAACCACACACCGAAGAGCAAATTAAGCTAAGGATATGAAATGTAGTAAATGGACGTCAGGTTCCGGTTTATATATTAAATGGCATGAATGAAAGGTCACTGTTTGTACGGATTTTAGGTGAACTGGAGATTCAAGAAAGGTTCGGGTAGCCAACAGTGTTTGGCAGGGAAACACAGTGCGAAACCAGATTCAGGGATGAAACTGAGTAAAAAGAAGATCTTAGTGACTTTTCCTGCAGGCGTGTATTGATTCTCAAGGTGGATTACAATGATTTGAATTCAGAGAGAAGAAAGAAATTTTTCAGTTCCAGAGAGTTCTCTTTTCTCGTTACAGATTAACCAGAATAAATAATGTACTTCGTAGTCGCCTAGCCGTTGGGTAGTTACAACGTGGCTCCGGGAACCTAGGCAGCGAGGGTGCTAAATCCGTGGATCACAATAGCCTGGTCCTACATCCTCGGGGGCATGGACCGCGGACGAACGTTGGTGTCGCTAGGTAAGCGGTCGCTGACGCTAGTCGCAGGCGCAGGTCGTTTGGCAAGTCTTGGTCGCTGGGACAGTTGCTGGGCTCCGTCCTGGATCAGTGCAACCAACTGGGCTGTTTGGTGCTGATTGGGCCGGTCGGGCCCACGGCCAGTTTTTGGGCATACAGTCACCAAGCCCAACCTCAAGTTAGGAAGCCGATAAAATAGAAATCAAGCTGTCACTGTTCAATTGAACAGGAAAAGTAGAGACAAAACAAAAGGGTGATATAACCGGCTTGGCTGGTTTGTGATTTTGCTATTAGTAGATAGCAAATAGGAGGATATCAGTAGACAGTAGATACTTTTTTGTTGATAAATTATATATTTAAATACTTAGAATTTGTCTGGAAAAAACTACTAGAAGCATTTTCATGTTAACTAAAACAAATTTTTTTTTACATATTTTAAATTGTGTATAGTCATTTTTTAAAAGTTATTTTAAACATGCTTTTAATATTCATATGTAAAATATTATTTTAAACATGATTTTTTTTTCCATATTTAACAATTCATTGATATTGAGGTAAAAGAACACACAGAAGATCGAAAACGATGAAAATGATTCATGCCTAGAAAGTAGAAACTTTGGGACGCGACCATCTGCTTGTGCCCGTCTCCAGTAAAACCTAAAAATGCGATCATTTGATCGGATTCCTTCTTCTGGGTCGAAATCGATGAAGCAGATGGAGATCAATGGCGCTGCCCCATTCCTTCCCGAGGGCATCATCGCCAATATTCTCAAGCGTCTTCCGGTGAAATCCCTAATGCGATTTCAATGTGTGTGCAAAGGTTGGAAGAGTCTCTTCAAGACCCCATCTTTCATCACCGATCACCTCCGCCACTCCACCCATCACAACCCTTCTCTTCTTTTCCAACAGGATGAGAGGCATCCTTTGCAGCTACGCTTGCTCGATTCTGACATGCAAGTCCGCGAAGTTCAGAACACTCCTTTGATTGATTCCTCGTCCTGGGTTAGGATCATTGGTTCCAGCAATGGCTTGCTTTGTGTTGCAATTAATGATTTTGGCATGTATCCTGCTTCCATTTTATTGTGGAATCCTGCCATTAGAGAGTTCAGACAGGTGCCTAGAACCAGAACTATCAATCGTTTTGAGTGGGATTGCACTGTAGGTTTTGGGTTTAGTCCGCTTATTAATGATTATAAGATAGTGAGAACTTATGCTGAGTCTGGTTATGTTATTTCTGGAGTTGAGGTGTATTCATTAAGCACTGATTCATGGAAGGAAATAGAACTTGGGAACTTAGAGAGTGTAAATCTTTATCTTCAAACAGTTTCTGCTGATGGAGCTATCTTTTGGAATGGGATAAAGCAAGGTGTGGAAGAGGATGGCGAACATGATACTGACTTGATAGTTTCATTTGACATAGCAATGGAAGTGTTTACATTGATACCAATGCCAAATTCATTTTCTAAACTCAGTGTATATGATGACAAACTTGCTGTACTCTCTCTCTCTAGGATTGGAGACTTTCCAAACCATCTATCTTCTTTTATTGATTTATCGGTGCTTGAGGAGGGTATAGGTTCATCTACTAATAGATGGAGTTGGACTAAGAAATGCACTTTTAGTCCCTGTCCATCCGCGTTAGATCTTGGAGTTATCTGGAGGAATGAAATTGCGTGTGTTGCGTATGGAATGCCTAGGCTTGTTAGTGAAATTGAGAATGATGAACCCGGAGTTGGTCTACATTTGTTCAGTCTCACCACTAACGAATTTAAGACTATTGCTATCCCTGGACGTGGCCATGGTCGTGGGCTTTTCAATTATGTGGAAAGCCTTGTAACAGTTGGCAACAACCACATTGGAGAACCTTGATCCTAAAGGTTCAGTATTAGAAAGCAGATCTACCTTTTTAGTTATTTTTGTTGGAAAAGGAATCCATGTTTGTTTAGATGATTATGTACCAATGAGGTTTGATGCTCTTTTAGAGATGTCATTTACATGCATCAATGTAGATATTCAATACCAGACGTCTCTTGTTTTACTTGACCTATCTATAATACTAAGTTGTTCACTCTATGGACCACCTTTTTTTCCCACGCTTTTGCAACAAGTATTGATTGCTTCACTTCCGTTAGTGATACATATTTACAGTTGTAATTTGCACAATAGATAATAATCACATGTAAAATAGGTGTATAATGCTTTTAATTCAAATAGGTCCCTGTCAGAGTTGCTGGGGTTCTGTTATTTGATCTCTGGGAATTAGTTGAAGATGGCATCCCCATTGTTCTTGGGTCTTGGCAAGTTCAAAGCGTCCTAGTAGATGCAATGCATATAAAAAAAGGACCAGGGTCAATTCACAAGTGAAAATGGTCTGGGAATCATACAAGTACAGCTTATTCAGCTTGTGAATACCAAGTACTGTAATTGTTATGTTGAAGTCATTCATCGTCTGAAGAGTTACATGTCCTATGAAGATCTTACTTATAACTCTGATTTGTTAGGGACGATTGGAAACATAAGAATCTGGAAAGTGATAAAACTTATAGCAACAGAAATTCCAATCCTGCATAAAAAAACTCACACAGCCTCCAAAGAATTGATGAATATCCAGAGAAGCTTGTCCCTTCAAATGATCAAACAGACCCTGCTTCCCCAAGATTGTGTGGGAACAATCCATGAGATTTGTCTTGTGCAAATGAATTGAGTAGCAGAAGGATGCATCCCATTGATGATGACAATTATGACAGATACGGAAAGGTCCTTCAGTTTGGCCAATCTGATGTCGCAGAAAATTGTGATGTTACTCATCGTGTACCCGACTGGATGGGCAAAGAATTTCAAACTTGTTCAAAAAAGTTCAGGTGGATACAGTCTGGGCTACTAAGCAGTTAGAGTTTGCAGACAGAAGATGATCTGGACGAAGAAGATGATCTGACTATGGCTGATGTAGCAGCTTCTTTCTGGGAGTGTCAAGCCGGGCCTATATTTTGGTGCTATTTTTCTGCAAGTTCACTCAACTCAACCATTCAGGCTTGGCACAGCAATGCTCAACGATTACATCCTGCCATTAGCTCGGCTTTGAGAGGTAAAAGTTGGCTGATAAGTGACCGAATCTATTAGGAGCACTACTTTAATTATTAATGCAAGAGTCAATTGATTTTTTTTTTATAGAGATTAAGTAGACTAATTAATTAATTTTTTTTTCAAATTAATTTATTTAATTTATAAATTAATATATAATCTAATAATACACATAAATATTTCATAATATATATATTTTAATTAAATAATTTTTTTAACTTTTTAATCTTCCTATAAAAGTCATTTGACGGGTAGACAAGAGGTGAGTATACTGGTTTTAAAGTGCTGCCCCTTGTTATTTCTTGTCTTTCATGTAATCATGCGGCAACCTGTAACTTGATCTGATTTGATACTGATAATTTAGGTGCACAATACTTATAGCTCAAGTAATGAGGATTTGATTCAGAATGTCTGCAACACAGTTCTAAGTAACTGATTGTTATTTTGGGATTCTACGGGGGATTGAAAGTTTTATATATATTTTTTCCTATGGATGTTTATGTTAAAATGGCAATTAGTTCCTAAATGAACCTCAATAAATTATTAATGTTGATATTTAGTTTTCATATGATTTGGTGTAATAGACTTTAGAAACGATTCTTTTGTGGTGAATGATCAAATTTGTAACAAGAGAGTGATTGTTGTTGAGAAAAAGCTTGGGCTTTGCGCTCCGCCTTCTACTCATCTTTAGGCTATGTTTGGCAATCACTTCTAAAAATCATTTTTACACAAGTCGAGACAAAACTTTCTCACATACTCACCTTACCTTAAATTGTGTAAAATCACTTTTCAAAAGTTGTTCCCAAACATATCCTAAAATCGTTTCGATTAGCTTTCTCTGTGAGACTTCTTCTCGGTCGACAAAGGTATGTATATTTGATTCTCAGAATCTAATAGATTTTCAAGTCCGGCACTATGAAGCGGATGCTATTGAATCTTGCCGATGAAATCATCACAGAAATTCTGAAACGACTCGGTGAAATTCCCAAGGCAAATTAAAATTGTGTCCAAACATTGGGAAAATCTCATCAATTCTCCATCGTTCCCCACCGACCACTCCACCCGTTAGAACCCTTGTCTTCTTTTCCAGCACAGATGCTTATATGAGCGCTTACACTTGTGGTTGCTCGACTCCGATGTGCAGGTTCGTCAAATGCACAGCACAACCTTGATTGATTCTTTTTTTTCCATTAGGATCATTGATTCTACCAAGGGCTTACTCCGTCTTGCAATTAAGGACATATATACTCCTTCCCTTTTATTGCGGGCATTAGAGAGGCTAGACATGTGCCTAGATCCAGGAATCTCATTCATTTCAGTTGGAATTTCATCGCAGGATCTGGATACAGTCCAATCGTTAATGATTTCAAAATAGTGACTATTCAGAATGAGCCTCATCATGTACTCTCTATTGCAGAAGTGCACCCATCAAGCATAAGTTTATGGAAGAAAATTGAACTCGGGGACTTAAAATGGGTGAACTTGTTTTAAATTATATGGAAAGTCTGATGCCGCTTGGAAACATCCATGTTGACCAACATTGATTCAAAATGCTCCTTTTTAGGTTGCAGGTTTAGGTTTGTTTATATATGACTCCATGTTAAATAATTTAGAATGCGGGCTTTGGTCCAATCGTACGGGATGTTATATTGAAGTAATTCCAACAACATTGCTTTTTCTGCTGTGTATGAGTTTGACACTAAAAATCAACCTTTAAAAAATCGGACCGGGTATTGAACCGAGTGAGACAGTGGTTCAAGGGTTGATAGTTCAGATCGGAATCAAGCTGGAATCAAACTGGCTATATTAAAATAATATAATTTAGTAAACTGTATTTTATTTTAAAAAATTAATAGCTAAAACTTAGAATATTATTTTATTTTACCCATATTTTAAATTTTTAGAATTTAATTAAATATCAGTAATAAAAACAATTGGGATAAAATGAATTAATTTTATTTTATGTCATTATATGAAAATTTGTTTAAATAGAAAACAAAAAATTTAAAACTAGTATTGTTACCATGTTTTTTTTAAAAAAATTTAATGAATCATATCATCACATTCTGATCCCATTTTTTAGAGTTTCTACATTTTAAATTTTTTTAAAAAAATTTTTCTTTTAAAACAAGAGTTAAACCTTTCAAACCGACAGTCCAATGGTTTAGCAGTTTGAGTGGTTTAACACTGATTTGATTAGTCTGAACCGGTCCCTGGTTCAATTACTCAACCAGACCGGATCAAAGACAGTTTTACTAGTTTACGGTCTGAACCGGCCGGTTCAGTTCGGTTTTTTTAACATTGCTAAAAAATTAGCAATCCCGGCAATGATGCAAAAAATCATCTCATACGATTGTCAAATTCAATCAAGAACCTGATGGAGCAGTCGAATATGATGTAGGAATCGAGAATGGGAGTGAGAGGCTTAAGAAGAAGAAAAAGAAGCACGACATTAAAGCTCCAAGAGCAAGGAGATCAAATTTGAAGCAAATAGTAGAAGAGAAGACTGAAGACTACATCGATTCACGATCTTTAAAATGAAGATTTACCTTTGGCTTAAATATGACTCCAAATATTCAAGATTGCCAATTGATAACGTATATCGGTTGATTGCTTAACTTCCATTGGTTATTATATATTTATAAGAATTGCAGTAGCAATTGTTTTTTGGCAGAATAATATAAATTTACTCATGTTTCTTCGTAAAGATAATTGTTATAAGGATATCATTGGAAGGATGATTTTAGGATTTGACTTTTTTTTTTTTGACCGAAATTTTAGGATTTGACTGAGACTATAAAATAAGTCCTATAAAAATTCATATTAATACAATAAAATATCTTTACAAGTACTGCAAAGCTTCCTAGTAACTACTATGCATGTAGAAAGACCAATATCTAATGTCTGGTATAAATGTTATGGGAAACAAATAAAGTTGAGCTTGTTTATTTATTGGTGTATTCTTTGGCAGCACTCTTTTTTAAGTAAATTTGAATACTTATTTTTTAATAGAGATTCAAACAATAATTTATTATATTACAGAGAATTAACCTTTTCATTAGTTATGTGCATTTTTTTGTCATCAAAGTATGTGCTTTGCCTTCAGCAACATCTCCTCAATTCAAGTGTTTTTTTTTCTTTTAAAAAAATTAAAATAGGTAATTTTTAGAAACTTTTTCTATATATATATATTAGCAAGAAAATAAAAACAAAAACCTATTTATGAATAAAAAAAGATATGTTTTTCTTTTTTGAAGAAATTATTCAAGTCAAGTCCTGAATATCTTTAAATCATTGTCACCTTTCTAGGATTTGAGGGTGAACGATTTCAATTATGAAAAGAATAAAGAATTTACCTTGATTTGTTATTGGTGAGGGAAATATATATTTTCGGAGTATCGCGTTATCTATACTCTACCCAATGATAATATTTCAAGTATTCTCTATTATGAATCACATATCTCATAAATTTCTCTTAATTATTTCCTTTTTTTCATAATCAATATCTATTATAATGGTCATGAAAAAAAAGGAAATAATTGAAAAATTTATGGTTTATGAGATTCACAATATAAGACATTTGAAACATTTTTATTAAATAAATCATAGGTAACATGATACTTTAGAAATACGTGAGTATTTGTGATGCGCTACCTTGTCAATTGAGGAAACCCCATTTATTATTGATAGCGCGCACTGTAGCACATTGATTTATGAAATGATAAGTGAGGTTAAACTTGATCACAATTTCAATTAATTTTGTCATTGACAATAATGGAATTATAAAGCCAGGCGCAAGCCTGTTTTATACAGCATCCTCGCCACTACGGTGCGGCTGCTCTAATCCCTAATGTTCCCTCCTTGATTGCGAATTTGCGAAACGGCTTCCCTCTGTGTTGATTCATTCTTCTTAGTCGAGAAATACAAAGACAGGTATTTTGCTTTGGTTATCAGCCTTTGATCCGATCCCTTCTGCTTTTCTCTGCGATTTCTGTTTTTCCCAGTCTCGCGCTATGAAGCAGAAGGTAGTGGATGGCGACGCGCCATTTCTCCCCCAAGAAATTACTGTGAACGTTCTCAAACGACTCCCTGTGAAATCCTTAATCCGATTCCAATGTGTGTGCAAAGGTTGGAAAAAACTCATCAAATCCCCATCCTTCATCGCTGACCACCTCAACCACTCAGCTCATCATAACCCTTCTGTCCTTTTCCAACAGAATCAAAGATGTGAGCCTTTGCGATTACAGTTGCTCGATTGCGAGATGCAGGTCCGTGGGATTCAGAGCCCACATTTGATTGGTTCCTTGTGTTGCGTCACGGTGATCGGTTCAAGCAATGGCTTGCTTTGTGTTGAAATCGAGTCTCCTTGTTCACTTTTATTGTGGAACCCTGCTACTAGAGAGATCAGGCGGTTGCCTAAAACCAGAACAGCTGATCATCTTGATTATGATTGCACGGTAGGATTTGGGTACAGTCCAATCGTTAATGATTACAAGGTAGTGAAAACTTTTGCTGAGATTAATCATGTAATTTATGAGGTGGACGTGTATTCATTAAGCACAGGTTCGTGGAAGGAAATAGAGTTGGGGAACTTAGAGGGCATACAACTCTTTAATGATGGCATTGCTGCTAATGGAGCCATCTTTTGGCATGGTCTGAGACTAGGTGAGGAAGAGGATGATGAAGAGGATATGGAGGTGTTAGTTTCCTTTGATATAGCAATGGAAGTGTTTACGGTGATACCGAAGGCTTGTCCGGGACTTAACCTTACTGTATATGAGGGGAAACTTGCTGCATTTTGCTCCTATGGGGTTGGAAACCCTCCGTACCATCAACATTACTTGTTTGATTTGTGGGTGATGGAGGAAGATTCATCTGGGGAGAAATGGACTTGGAGTAAGAAATATACTAGTAAACCTTGTCCATATGATTTACATCCTGGGACAATTTGGAGGAATGAAATTGTTATGTCTGGAATCATCAATGAGATTGAACAAGGAGTAGAGAAATATGAACTAAAATTTGGTCTATATGTGTTCAATGTCACTACTAATGACTGTAAGATGTTTGCTATCCCTAGACATAACCTTATGTGTGGTGTCTTCAATTATGTGGAAAGCCTTGTACCGATTGGCAACATCCGCCGTGATGAACCTTGATCCTGAAGGGCGATTACCATAATGCATATTTGCTTTTGTTTAAATGTTGTTGGTGGAATCCTTATCAGCTTAAATAATTCTATACCTATAACGCTCGATGCCTTTTAGAGATGTTAATTAGTTGGATACTTGGATGAATGTGGATATTTGATGCTAGATATATTTCTTACTTTGTTTGATTTTATATATAACATCATGTTCTTTTTTTTGTTGTGTTCAGATGCGTACTAAGAGTTTTACTCATATAGTTGTTAGGACTTAGGATAGCTCTAGGATTTGCAGTTCATTAGCCTTCTGCTTGAGAACAATATTTTTAGATTAGTTTAATTGAGGTAATAAATATTAAGAGAAGCCAGCATCAGAGAAGGAAATAATAGGCATAGGCTGCAGAATTAAAAATTGATAATCACGGATATGCTAGATCTTGAAGCATGTTGGGTTATGAGTTTGCTGACAGTTATATGTACAGCTTATCTTTATTATAGACAAGTTCTTAGTGATTCTTGTGACCATGAATTCATTTTCAAGATTCTTTGTAGATAGTAGAGTAACATAACATTGACAAGTATGGCTCATAAAACAAGCATCTTAAAAAAAAAATATATATATATATATATATATATACTTGTTTACATATTACTCATGATTTTGCAGAGTACTTTTAAAAGAAAAAAAATTATTAGCTTCATCATATGCTGTAATGAACGATTTAGGAAGTTCAAATTGCAAATTTCATAGACGATAGTGAAAGCTGTCTGCTGAAAACTTTGATCCACAGCATGTGTATATTGATATGGCCTATGCCAAATGCAAACGTGTGTGATGATCTGTAAGTCTGTAACACGATTATGGAGATTTTGTCATAACTTTTATATTTTGCGCTCTTCAAAATTTCAAACTTGGTGGCTGTAATTTGCAAATACAGTTTCTTAAAAATATTACACATAATTTTCAAAAATTAAAATGCAGCACTTCCATCCCTGTCATGGGATGCCCATTTAATAAGGACGGTGAGGGGGAGTAAAAATTAATATGATGTCGGGATATGATATGAGTAATAACAATAATATTAAAAATCAATTCAATTTACAGCAGATATAATATTTTAAATATTTTTATTGATGTGTTAATTAATTCATAAATGAATTTACGAGTTTATACACACACATTAACATTTAACAATAACAAAATAAGATGTACACATTAAAAATTTACAAATTGTAAATTACATACAAAAAAACCACTGGTGTTTATCGGTGAATTAATGGATGCACATTCGTTTTGTAACAACTAACTATAATAATCAATGTTCAAAAAACCAGATCGGACCAGTTGGTTCAAACCATAAACCGGTGAACAGGTCTTTGGTCCGGTTGAATAGTTGAACCGGGGACTGGTTCATACCAATGTTAAACAGGTCAAACCACTGAACCATTGAACCGGTGGTTTGATGGGCTTAACTTTTTTTTTAAAAGAAAAAATTATTTAAAAAAACTTAAAAAGTAAAAACATTGAAAAATGGAATTAGAATGTGATGTAGTTTATTAATACTTTTAAAAAAAAATATGGTAACAAAACTAGTCTTAAATTTTTTTTGTTTTCTATTTAAATAAATTTTTGCATAAGGGCATAAAATAAAATTAATTCATTTTATCTCAATTATTTTTATTACCGATATTTAACTAAACTCTAAAAATTTAAAATGAGTAAAATAAAATAATATTCTAGATTTTATCTATTAATTTTTTAAAAGAAAATATAATTTACTAAATTATATTATTTTAATATAGTTGATTTGACTCCGATTTAAACCATCAACCCTTGAAACACTATCTTACCAGGTTCAATGCCTGGTTCTATTTTTTAAACCTTGATAATAATATAGCTTGAAATTCATAGTCACAAGAACCACCAAAATAAAAGAACTTGAATTCATATAAATATATATATATATATATATGAATGTGATCAAACCTATACCTACTCATGCTTCAAGATCTACCATATCTATTGTGGAATTATAGAGGAGATCATAACCTATATAATGGATCGGTCAAATAATGCAACAAATAAAGACCTAACATTGAAAATATGAATTTGTCATTCAAAATAACATCTCTAAAAATACTAAACATGATATTCTAATGGTCCAAACTCAAAACTAAAATTTTTGATAAAAAAAAACTCCAAACTAAAATGGAGTCTTATTTCAACAAAAGTAAATTTCCATTACAAAAATGAACGTATGGTCTAATAATAAGATCAAGCTAAGGTAATGTGGATATTGATAAGTGATACAAGACACTCCACATAATTAAAAAATAAATAAAAATTTTTAATGTTTCAGATTTAATACTATGCAAAAAAAAAAAATAGTATTATAATATTGAAAATAACAAAAATATGTCATTATAAACTATATCTTAACAGCATAATTTATTTATCAATCACTATTATGTAATATTATAATAATATTTTTACGGAATAAATCTCAACAATTGAACTTGACCTAACAATATAGTTTAATGAAAGCATTTTGTCCTTTCTACAGCCTCCCTGAGTAAAGACAAGCTTAAGAGGGCCAATGAGGAGAGCCTCCAATTGATCTTGGGGGGCCCAAAGGGAGAAAGAGACTTTTGTCTCCTGTTAAAACTTGCAGAATTCCCTCATGGTATGTTCATTCTATCTCTTCTCATTAATCTTTGAGTTGAACAGGTCAATAACCCCGCTAGAGGCGAAAGGGGTAGTAACAGCAACAGGAGGAACTACCGTCTTCGCCTTCGTGTTCACAGGGTAAAGATGAGCCCTAATCACTTTAGCACTAAGGACTAGCATGCCTTTCCCTTTGAGGGAGTAGGCTTATTTTTCATGGCGACACGGTTTGTCCACATGACACTTAATTATCAGCATACTTGCGTTGCACCGCTCAAAGATTAATGGGATAAAGACAGCGTGAACAAACCGTGGGTGTAGTCGGCGAGTTTCAGCAAGAGATGAAAGCCTTCTCTTCCTTTGTGGCCCCCAAGATCAGTCGGAGGCTCTCGTCGTTGGCCCCCATGAGCTTGTCTTTACCGAGAGAGGCTACAGGAAGGACAAAATGCTTTCATCAGAACCCTAAAAGATAACAAATTGAAAGTGTAAGCAAACACTCACCTTCAAGATTCCAAGATGATCAAACACGGGCACCATCAGCTACCATTTGGTGAGACCTTACAGACCCACTGCTCTAGCCAGCCTTGGTCGTTTATTTGTTCACCCAAAATCAAGGGCGAGGGGTCAGAGTGAAGAACCCGTCCTTCTTCTTGGCCAAGTAATAGACCTAGAGTACATCCGTGATGGTGAACCGCAAGTTCTCCCTCGGGCCAGCAAAAGCCTCAAGGGATATCACGATCCGCCAAATGTTAGGCATCAGTTGGGCAGGGGCGACGTTGGCATAATGGCATAGGATGCAAAGAAGAGGGGGCAAGGGAACATATTCTCCATACCGAAAGACCTCCACAAACAAGCTCGTTCATCCCTGGACAGGCGTGCTCGCGGACTCCCCGACGTCAGGGTCCTGGCCTCAACCGAGGAGAGGGTAGGATAGTTGCTGTGGAAACTGTGAAACTTGCTCTCCAACAGTCAAGCTTGAGAAGGAGTAGGGTAGGTGACAGTACTTGCTCGTGTGCAACGAACCAGAGGCTGAGCAACTTCTTCCCCATACTCATGGTCGAGGGAAGTGTCGGTGAACTATCATCCATCAAGTTTTCTCAAAAAGGAAAACTCCTCACAGACGAGTCAGAGTCAAAAGGGGTGCCGGACATAATTCAGAGAAGAAAGATAAAGGCAACAGGACGATATCAAGAGGAAAGACGCAGACGCCAAGAATTCAAGATTGTAGAGTAGGAGTGGAAATGAGAAGGCCAAAGGTTGGGAATCATGGGAAACGCCTGCACATATGTGAACCCTCATCATTTCATTCTCGAAGGATGCACCCAACCGTCCGTGACGGGAAGAGTATGGAACACAGTGTGTTTACATCTCAGGCAAATACACGTGACGGTTCGGTTCTTGCATTGATGTGTCGTTATCTGATTCGTTTGTAGCTCTTGGGATCGGACTACTAGGTTCAAATCAGCGTGTCCTTCGAGAGTGAAATGATAAGGCGCGGTGTCCCCAAGTGCTCAGACATTTCCCGCAGTTTTCACCCTTTGGTCTTTCCATAACTTGATCTTTGGTCTTCTTCCTTCCACTTCTTCACCGCAATCTTTCATTCTTGGTGCATACTTTTCTCCTCTTGATTCCTTCTTGCCGTCTTCCTCCTAAAACCATGTTTGGCACCCTTTCCGACTCCGACGCATCTGTAGGGTCTATCTCTCTCGAGGAGAGTTCAGCGGATGACAGTTCTCCGTTGCCATCCCTCAACCAAGAGTCGCGGGGTGAAGAAGTACAGACTCTAGTCTGCCTTACACGGGCGAGCACTATCGTTCGTCCAGCTCCTGCCCCATCTTGCCTCTTAGAGGCTGAGTTCCAAAGCCTACAAAACAACTATCCATCCCTCTCTTCGATTGAGGCAAGGATCCCTAGAGCTAGGGAAATCGTGAGCACGCCCGTCCAGGGATGGACGAGCCTATTTGTGGAGGTCTTCCGGTACGAAATGTGTGTGCCTCCACCCCCTTTCTCGCCCATTTATGTAGATATGCCGATATGGCCCCAGCCTAGTTTATGCCCAACATTTGGTGTATAGTAATGTCTCTCAAGGCCTTCGCTGGCCTAAGAGAAGATTTGCAATTCTCTATCGCTGACCTTCTTTCGGCCTATTACTTGGCCAAGAAGAAAGATTGTTTCTTTACCCTGATCCCCCGTCTTGGTTCATCACCCCTAATCTCTGGTGATCAAATTAACAATAGGAGCTAGTCTGAACAGTGGGATTTTGTAGAATCCCGCCAGATGGTAACCACCGGTACCCCTATCCGCTCCTCCTAGAACTTCAAGGGTAAGTGTTTGGTTAACATGTTCTATTGGCTTTTTTGGCAAGTAACTACTGAAAATGTTCTATTTTTTCTGCAGCCTCCCCTAGCAAAGACAAGCTTAGGGGGACTGCCATCTTCGTCCTCTCTTCCACAGGGCAAAGACGAGCCATAATTTCTCTTGTGCTTAAGGCTGGCATCATCCTCCCTTTGGAGAGAGTAACCTTATTCTTCATAGCCACATGAACTGTCAAAGAAATGCTTTATTGTTAGGCATTGACACTGATTGACTTCAAGAACAATGAGCAAGGGTAGTATGGACGTTGGCCCCCCTAAGCTTGTCTTTGCTGGCGAAGGCTGCAGAAAAAACAGAACGTTTTCAATTACTTGCCAAAAAAGGCAACAGAACATGTTAACAAGCACTTACCCTCGAAGTTCCAGAAGGAGCGGACAGGGGCACCGGCGGTTACCATCTGGCGGGATTCTACAAAATCCCACCATTCAAACCATCCCTTATCGTTAATCTGATCACCAGAGATCAAGGGTGACGAGCCAAGACGGGGGGTCAGGGTAAAGAAGTCATCTCTCTTCATGGCCAAGTAATAGGCCGAAATAAGGTCAGCGACAGAGAATTGCAAATCTTCTCTCAGGCCAGCGAAGGCCTCGAGAGACATTACTATACGCCAAACGTTAGGCATAAACTAGGTTGTGGCCACATCGGCGTATCTACATAAATCGGCGAGAAGAGGGGGTAGGGGTGCACACACCCTGTACTGGAAGACCTCCATGAACAAGCTCGTCCATCCTTGGACGGGCATGCTCACGATTTCCTTGGCTCTAAGGATCCTCACCTCAATCGAAGAGAGGGATGAATAGTTGTTGCGTAGGCTTTGGAACTCAGCCTCTGAGAGGCAAGATGGGGCAGGAGCTGGACGAACGGTAGTGCTTGCCTGTGTATGGCGGACTAGAGTCTGTACTTCTTCTTCATCCCCTGACTCTTGGTCGAGGGATGGCATCGGAGAACTGTCATCCGCTAAACTCTCCCGGAGAGGGATAGACCCTACAGATGCGTCAGAGTCGGAGGGGGTGCCAGACATGGTTTAGGAGGAAGAAGGCAAAGACGGCAAGAAGGAATCAATAGGGGAAAAGTATGTACCAAGAACGAAAGATTGCTGTGAAGAAATGGAAGGAAGAAGATCAAAGATCAAGTTATGGAAGACCAAATGGTGAAAACCGCGGGAAACGTCTGAACACCTGGGGATGCCGCGCCTCATCATTTCACTCTCGAAGGATGCACTAATTCGAACCCAGCCGTCTAATCCCAAAAGCTACGAACAAATAAGATAACGACACGTCAATGAAAGAATTGAATCGTCGCACGTATCTGCCCGAGACGTAAACACATCGTGTTCCATACTATTCTCATCCACGTGCCTCGGACAGGAAGAGTCGGAAATTATTGTATGCCCAAAAAATGACTTTGGGCTCAATTAGACCTCGACCCAATTAGCAGTGACAATCCGGTGTGAAAGCCCAATGACGGTCCTAACGACCAAGACTCACAGTAAGCTACACGCTTACGACCAAAGTCAACAACCGCATGCCCCCCAGCGACATGCGCATCCATCTGCTAGCACACGACCGTCTCTAGTTCCCCGCAGATGTCAAACCAAGTAGTTGCGATCCACGGATTCAGCACCCACGCTGTCTAGATCCTCGGAGCAATACCATAACCGTCCAACAGCTAGCAAGTCAAGACTTTTCTATTTATTTTGCCTATCTGTACAAAGGAGGGGACTTTTCTTTCTTCGCTTCTCCTAAGAAACTGATTGTTCTTCTTCTGCTTCCTCAGCTCTCTCTCTCTCTTTCTCTGTACTTAAAACACTTACTGTACACTACTCCTAGCCATTAATCCAAAACACTCACTCAGCTGCTTTATATTGCGTTATCTTCATCTTTGCACCAGAAACCACCTCTTGATTCTCATTTATACTGTTGATGCCCAAACTTTCTTCTTAAAGCATAACCTCCCCGAAATTTGCACAAACAAAAAGGAACAAAATAAAAAAAAAAAAGTGATTAATTTGAACATTACATATTTCAAAATCCAACATAGAAATAATAAAATTAATAAGATAATTAAATTTAAAAAATTAATTGAATTTAATCAGTACCATAAAATATTTGTCAACTCCAAAACAATTACATTCAAATAAAATTTGAAACAAAAAGGTAATAAATCGTAAAACTGCTGATTTTTAATTTTCAAATCAAAGCCAAAAGGAGACAAAACAATGAAGTCAAAAATATTTGTTGACACAATAAAAAGAAGGCGATCAATTTGTTAGAAAATTCATCAGGAATCCATGGATCAAATAATAAAGTCAAACTATTTTTTTTTACTATCCAAAACAAAATTGTAACAAAAACGTAATAATTATTAAATTGCAGACTTTTCAATAAAAAAAATAATATAAATAAGAAGGAATAGGTCACTATTAAATAAATGATTGTTAACACAATACTTTTATATTATTTTTAATGTCATGTATTTAAATTTAGAATATTCGTTTATATCAAAAAATTTATTTCATAATCAAATTTAAAATAATAACATATTCAATCTAAAATAGAAGTATACCTTAGACTCAGAGGACTTTATGCTTGAGTTGCTGGCCACTCCAATTGAATACATTGATCCTAGAAAACAGCCACCAATCAAAATTGCAACTAACCCAGAAAGAAGAGAGCAATCAAAATCAAAATAAACAACATCCAAAATCTAGAAAAGACTTATAGGAATAGGACTAAACCCATAGGACACTATAAGGCATCCAAGCTCTTCAAACCAAAGCTGAGCAAGCAACTGAATATTTAGCAATTTAGCAACCATTACAGTTCAGAAATAGAAATAACCACAAAATGAATTTAACTTAGAAAGAAGAACAACTTCAAACTCCTTCCCCTTGATAAAAAGGGGACAAAATCCAGATAAACAACCACAACAATCTAACAACAATCAGATCAGTAAACCCAGAAATTAGACCCCACGAGGTATCCAAACTCCCAAACACAACATGAACAAACAAAAGAATATAACACAACAATGTCAATGTCCACTAACTATCACTGTTCAACAATAACAAACACAAAATGAATACATCCAAACAAACACCACAATATAATTATAGTCCAGAAGATAAAAATATAAAGTGAATACATTGATCCTACAAAACAGCAGGGTGGAGCCACAAAATCCTGGCACCACCAATCACATGAATATCCAGTAACATTCACAATACAAATTGCAACTAACCCAAAATGAACATAACCTAGAAAGAAGATGGTATTCAAAATCAAAATAAACTGCCATCAAAATCTAGGGAAAAAAATTATAGGAGTAAACTCATCAGACACTACAAGGCATCTAAGCTTTCAAATCAAAGCTGAGCAAGCAATTGAATATCGCAATTTAGAAATAGAAACAACTACAAAATGAATTTAACCTAGAAAGGAGGAGAACTTCTAACTCATTCCACTTGATGGAAAGGGGACAAATTCGAAATAAACAATCTAGCAACAATCAACCGAGTAAACCCATAAATTAGACCCTACAAGGCATCCAAACTTCCAAACAAAAGAATATAACACAACAATGTGAATGTTATCACAGACCAACACTGACAAACACAAAATGAATACATCCAATAAAGAAGAAGCAACTACGAACTCAATCCCCTTAATAGCAAACAACAGCAATCATCCTAAACAACCACAAAAAGCCTCCAGCAATCAAGGTAAACAAAATCGTCTAACGCAGTAGAACATCAAATTAAAGCCGCCAAAGATGCGAAAATTCCTCAATAAATAAGGGCAGAGACTCGTAAAGATGCGAAATTTAAACCCCAGCAAGTGACAATACCCTCTTTCCAAAGCCAGTGATATATTACACCTTGACAGAGCTGCACAAGATAGAGTCAAACCAGATCCACCAGCCTCCGGCATCACAGCAACCAACCTGGAATGGAGAGAATGGATAGACGTTAGAGTTAATGGAGAGAAACGCAATTGGAAACAAACAGCGCGTTAATGGAGAAGGATAGGGAGGGAACGGTTAGAATGGGAGGCAAGACGTCGGGAAGGCGGAGAGGCAAAAAGGGATGGAGTGAGGCGCAAGGTTCCTTATTTAATACCTTTTTATTGATTTCTTTTAAGTGCCGTTGATACCTTTTTCAAAAAAAAAAATTAATACAAAAATTTTGTATTGGTGAGAAAAAAAACAAAAATTTTGAAATGTCGCTGCCGATAATTTTTTTAAGTGCCGTTGGTACTTTACTTAAATTTAAGGGGCAGAAACAAAAACTAGTGAAACGGCGCTCACGCTCCCACTCCCGTTTAAAACTTAAAACCTTGCATTGCATGTTCGGAGAAAACTACAATCGATTAAAAAAGACACTTCACACAAGTTAAAAAAAACCAAAAAAGGGGCTTTTTTTTGTTTTTGCTTTTTAGTTAAAGTGCATAGTTTGTCCTTTAAGTTTAAATTAAATTTTAATTTCATTCTTTAAATTTAAAAAGAATACTTTTAATTTTTTTTATTTTAATATTGTTAATTTTATTTAACGAAAAATGCTAACTCGACAAATTTAAATGTTGATTATGTAATTAAATAATGATAAAATATAGTTAAAAATTAAAATATATAAATAATTAAAATTTAAACATATTTTATCAGTATTTAATTATAAAATTTGTTGTTTAAATTTGCTAACTAAACAGATTTCCTTAAAAAAAACTAATAGTGTTCAAGGAAAAGGAATAAAAGTGTGATTTTTAAATTAAAGGAACTAATTAAAATGAAACTTGATATAAATTTAAAGAATCAAACGTATGTTTTAACCTTTTAAAAAAACAACTTTTTTGCTTGAAAAATAAGAAAACAAAAAAAAAATTAGGGCCTATTTATTTCCTTTTTTAAAATAGTTTTTTTAAAAAAAACAAAAAAAGAAGCTTGTTTGATGTTTTGCTTTTAATAAGTTATTGTTGAAGAAAAATGAAAATTGTTTTTAAAAAATTTAAAAACAAAAGTAAGTTTTAGCTGCTTTTTTGTTTTGTTTCTGCATTTCTAAAAGTTTTTATTAAAAAAATTGGGAAACCTATATTCTGCGTTTGATAACTTTTTGGATTTGAATTCAATGTCTATTCTTTTCCCTCTAAAAAAAAGGAATGCAATGTCTAGAAATATCTTCTTTTATGAGATACGATGTATATGTCTATTGTAACTCACCCTCAATTAATGCAGTTTGAATTTGCGCATTAGGATTCTTTGAGGTTTAGTGTTCTGGAATTAATATAGTGAGGCTTGGGAGAGATATAAATGAGCTATTGAATGACAAAACCATTGCCTTGTGTATATGTTTGTGTATTTTTGCCTCTAATTTTATGCTAGATTTTGACCGGTGTGCCTTTCAATTTGAATTTGAACTGATTTCATATCTAACTAGCTTTTTTTTTTTTTAATCAAACTCCACCTCGTGGTGATATACAAAATTTATGGATTTGGTAATGAAATCCAAAACATAAAAGACTCACGCCTAAACTCCACTAGTCGAAGAGGACGAGATTTAATTAGAATTATGACAATTTCTGACATTTGAATGCTGATAGAATCTAGTTTGCATATAACAATTGTCCATTTGGTGGCTAAAATGGAGTTGGAGAATGTTACATAGTATTCAACCAAAACATCCGTCGAACCTTTTGTTTTATAAATAAAAATGCAGTTGTGTAAAGCAACGATTAATATTTTGAAGTATAACAGAAACACAGGAGCTGTATGTACCAGTGATTTCCCTTTAAAGAAATCACCTTTTTCTCAAGCTTTCGGATGTGAAATTGGATGATGATACCAATGTCGCTTAAAGACTTGATTCAATCATCTCCTCAATATATAAAGATGAACACATTCTTGTGCTCTTAGATACAAGAAATTGAATTGATGATGTCCGACCTCCCCAATACTTGTACGAAAGAAACAAGCACCAAGCAGCAAGCCTCATTTGAGTTCAAAGCTCTTCAGAAGAAATTATTTTGAAAGGAGCATTTCTGATGACATCATTCTTCTGTCAAACTCTCATTCTCATAAGCACCATTCAGTTGTGACAGCTAAAAAAAAGCCTGCTCACAACAAAATATATGATGGAACTGCATTCTCCAGCGCTTATTTTGTTATTCTTCGGGGCTGTGGGCTCATTTCGCCTTCTGTTGGCTCAGTTTCAGAAATGATATCCATCTTCCTACCCAATGCTTATGCAAGTTTCTGGTAAATGATTGAAGAAGTGAAGCAAAAGCTTTCACGCAGTTCATATTGTCTGCTTTCATTTATTAGGAGCTGATGATTAACTTGGAATAACTTGTTTATCATGGAAAACAAGAGGATTTGGCTGCTGATCTCAGTCTCATTGAGTGGCAGGCAAGTCCTCCTTTCATGATGCTCACCGATCCTATGGGAGCGACTTTAGGAAGACTTGTTTTATATATTTTCCACAACAAACACGCTTTTAATTTCTATAATCTCTCATTCTCTAATAAAATTAAAAGTAGAGTCATTCTTAATGGGATCACCACACTGGGTGTCGTTCATCAATCCTTGACGGTTCCCATATGATTAAAGATTGATACGCATGACTTTCACAGCTACAAAATATCTATTATGTAGCGTTTATATTTTTTTCCAGTTCTACAGTAGTTTAAGAACTCGAACATTTGCTGCAACAAAAGTACAAGTCACTTGTAAAAAATGCATCAATTCACAATATATGTTACTTTGAGTGTAATAAATGACTATTTGTCAATTTTGCCCAATGCAGTTAATATTTACACATGACTCATTATATTTCTCTCTCTCCTTCAAACTCATTAAATATGGGTAAAATTAGAAAAATATGTTTAATTTAATATAAAATTAATAAGTTAACTGTTATTGATAAATTAGTTAAAGTGATTTTTAAACCAAGGAGTGTATATAGCCCATGTCAAAGCTAAGAAAATACCTGAGCGTCTCAACAGCAGCTAGTTATAAATGAATTGGTGTTTCAGTTTAGCTGGAATCCATTTTGAAATCTGAAACAGTTCATGTTATGGTAAACGGATGATATTACTAGCTACTTGGGCTGCATTAGAGTATGTTTGGATCAAAACTTGACCTAATTGGTCTTTGAAAGTTCTTCATCTTATCTTCAAAGTATGGGCATCAGCGTCAGACAAAGCATCTGCTGAACAGATTTTTAATTAACTACAAGTGGGGCTTCCTCCTTACATCTGTTGTCTCCAAAAATATCTGCCTACCTGCATTTAGCTTAAAGTCATTTTAATTGATTCAACGCCATCAAAACTGCCATCGAGCTTTCGTACCATCATACAAGTGCTTTGCCTCCAAACAATAATTTGTTAGAAGTATTTTCGAAGAGGATTTTTCGCTTTCCAAGAAATCATAACAAAAGACACAAAATAACTTGCCTTATATATAAACTACCTAGCTAATAACTTGCCTAATATATAAACTACCTACCTAAAGTCCACTTAATTTCATCTTTGAAAGATACATAATGCAATTATAATGTTTGGATATTTTTATTGATTGTGATTCGTCAAAATAATAGATTCAGTTGAGAATTTCACTCGGGGAAAAAATATTTAGTTAAGAATTACTATTTTTTAAAATTAAGTATATCAAATTTGATATTTTGATTTATATTAAAATCAGTTACTAAATTTATTTTTTCTAGATCATATAAAAAGATTTGAATAACTTTTCATTATAAAATTAGAATTCTGAATTGGTTAAAGGTGTGTTTAATTTGATATATTTCTGTATTTAGTGGTTACTTATATATACTTATTACATTTGAAATTTTCAATAACATTATATTACTATATTTTATGAATATAATTTATTTTTGATATATTATCCTAATCCTTTATATCAGAATTAATTAATTTTCTTTAAAAAAATTGAGAAAGTTAAATACATCACTTTGAATTATTTATATTTATTTTTCAAAACTTAACTTATAAAATTATATATAATCCAATAATACATATAAATAAATATTTTTAACAAATGTATTTAATTAGCTTCTATAATCTTTAATAAAAAGTTCATTGGCTCCTTCTATACCCAGACATGAAATAATAGTCTAATATTTAAAAGATCATAAGATTGCAATACTTTAATAAGTAATACTCCTTCGATATTAACTGAAAAGTCAAATCTTAATATCCTCCTCATGGCAAAGATTACGTATTTATTTTACATAAACTTGGCTTGCTCCCTCCTCCTTATCGATTTTTTCTTCCTCTCAAGCCTCTGATTTCTTCTAACTTTGATAAATTTCTAAGTCAAGCACTACGAAGCAGATTCTCATGGGTGGCGACACCCCATATCTTCCTGAAGAAATCATCAGTGAAATTCTCAAACGACTTCCGGTGAAATCCCTAATCCGATTCCAATGCGTCTGCAAGCAATGGAAAAATCTCATCAAGTCTCCACCTTTCATAGCCGACCACCTCCATCACTCCGCCCATCAAAACGCTTCTCTTCTTTTGAAACAGAATGGAAGATCTGAGCCCCTCCGCTTGCTTTACATCGATTGTAACATGCATGTCCATCGAGTTCAGATCCCACCTCTGATCGGTCCCTCGTCGGAGGCTAGGATCATCGGTTCCAGCAATGGCTTGGTCTGTCTTGTAATCAAGAACAATATATCTGAGTCTTCCTATTGTTTGCGCAATTCCCTTCTTTTACTGTGGAATCCTGCCACTAGAGAGGTCAGACAAATCCCCACAACCAAAACTTCTGTAGTTCCTGAGTGGGATTGCATTGGATTTGGGTTTAACTCAGTTGTTGATGATTACAAGATAGTGAAAACATGTAACGACGGTGAAGATGTTAAAGGCGTTGAAGTATATTTATTAAGAACAGGTTCTTGGAAGGGAATCGAATTTGAAACTTAAAGGGTTTATTTCTTAGTCTTAGGGGTGACACTGTCACTGCTAATGGATCTATCTTTTGGAATGGCTTCAAGCCAAAGAAAGAGGAGGATGGAGAAGTTACTCATTTCATAGTTTCATTTGACATGGCTATGGAAGTTATTACATTGATCCCAACGCCTCGTCAATCTTTACTCTCTGAGTTAACTTTGTACGAGGACAAGGTTGCCATATTTTGTCGCCATGGGATTGATGACTCTACAAACTCTTTCTATTTTTTGTTTGATTTGTTGGTGCTAGAGGAGGATACAGGTTTGTCTCCATCTGCAGAGAGATGGAGCTGGACT
The DNA here is from genome assembly GCA_006871305.1 of Vachellia collinsii. Classification (NCBI taxonomy): domain Eukaryota; kingdom Viridiplantae; phylum Streptophyta; class Magnoliopsida; order Fabales; family Fabaceae; genus Vachellia; species Vachellia collinsii. Next base: position 720 of record QFDD01001623.1, on the reverse strand, counting down.
AGAAAATTTACTAGCAATCTCCATCCGTTCATGTATCCTTTGAAGATTTGGAGGGATGAGATTGTCTGTGATTCTTTGCAAAAACCTACACTTGCAAATGAAGGTGGAGCAGAAATAGATAAAGATGAAGAAAAATTTAATCTATATTCTATCAATGTCACTACCAATGAATGTAATAGGTTTTGGATCCCGGAGTATCTCTTTGGTCAAGTTATCAATTATGTAGAAAGCCTTGTACCGATTGACAACATCCATTTTGAAGAACCTTTATCATAGAAATTAATTCTTGTAAGGCAAATGTACCCCTTTTATTTTTTTGCTTGTTTAAATATTTTTGTTGGAAATTAATCCTTGTTACTTTACGTAAACTATAAAAAAATTGACTTTTAGCGGCGACAAAAGTCGTCACTGAAAGTATAAAAGTCGCCGCTGAAAGTATTGTCGCTGAAGGTTTCAGCGGCGACAAAAGTGTCGCCGCCAAAGACTATCTTCAGCGATCTAAAAGGTTTTAGACCGCATGTATTGCATGCGGTCTAAAAGGTTCCTTTTTTAAAATAAAAAAAAATCATTTTGCTGCCTAGATCCGTCGCTCTTCGTCATTGCTCTCCATCATCATCGGTGATGAGGAGCTTTCCACCTTCACATCGGCTTCCCTGGCCACTAGCAAAGCATCCTTCAAACCTCGACTTCCCCTATTTCTGCAGATCATCCAAGGGCAAT
>QFDD01001622.1:0-27886 GCA_006871305.1 Vachellia collinsii | reverse complement strand
TCTAGTCTGAAGAAGCCCGGTCCAGTCCAGCCCGGTAAAAAAATAACCCGAACAAAAAACGGGTTGGACTAGACCAACCCGGTCATCGGGTCAGACCGGGTTCCGGGCTGACCCTTCAGACCAGATGGTCTGGTCTGACCCGGTGCAAATTTTTTTTTTTTTAAAAATGCATGTTTAATTTTAATTAAAAAATTTCATTTGCTTAGCCCAAGACTTGTCTTTGTCATTTTCTCTCTTCCATAACTTTTTCTCCCATGATTTGACATCTCTGCCACCGTCACCCTACCTCTTCAATTTACCAACTCTCTCTTCAACTCCTCCCTTCTCTCTTCAACCTCCCTTCTCTCTTCAACTCATTCTTCTACCCCTTCTTCGATCCGTCTTCATTATTGCCTTTGCTTGCTCCCAGCCCTTCTCATTTCTTCCTTCTCCTATCTTCTACCATATACTCATGCTCGTGGGTCCTTCGTTATCGACAACATCGTTCCCTGTTCCCCTTTATTTTCTTTACTATTTCTTTTGTGCGATTTTGTTTGAAATGATATTTTGCTACCAAATACTTTTGGTGATAGTGTTGATTGTTGATACCTCCTTCTACTTCTTCTATCCATTATGCTTTCTTGATAATTGATTTTGAGATTGAAACAGTCAAAAAAAAAAATGGAAGAGGAAAGATGGGAGTTTCGGTGCAGAAGGCAAGAACATTCAATTTTTTTTTTAAAAAAGTAACTGGTCTGGTAGACCAGTCCTTAGCCCGAGGGACCAAACCCGGTCTGGTCTACCATCCGGTTCGTCTCAGACCAGATTGGGCCTCGGGCAGCAAAGTCTAACCCGAAATAATTTTGGACCAGACCTCGGGTTGATGTTGAACCCGGTCTGGTCCGGTCTTTGGGCACCCCTATGTAAAATTTTCTCTAAAAAAAATAAAAATCAATAATTTTAGCAGTGTTATTAGTTCAAATTTTAATATTAACTACTGCACAATTAAATTTCCAACATGCCATATTTATAAAATATATCTTGTGTGACTTTATTTTTTTTATATGTAATGCAAAATATATAGCTTGTGTGACTTTATTTTTTTATATATGTAATTACATTTCCATGTATTTTTTCCGAAAATTAAGAAAATATTTTGACGAAGTCAAGAGAAAGAAATAATGGCTTGCCGGCATGCTGGCTGTCACTGATCTGATATGGATGCACGTACTTCATAAATCATAGACTTGGTCCATGGATGTATGTGTTAAATATTTAAATTAAATCGATTTTTTATTTTTTTAAATAAATATTTTTTAAGAAAAAATAAAGTTCTGACTCTGTGATAATGTTTTTGGTTGCCTCCCAATTTGTCATTTTCTGATATGGATGCACGTACTTCATAGACTTGGTCAATGTATTAAATATTTAAATTAAATTGATTTTTTATATTTGTTTTAAATGGGAAGCTTTTAAGTTTATATTAATCTCACTTTAAATATTGTGTTTACCTAAATATATTGATACTATTAAATTAACAGTGTTATTGTTTTACTATAAAAATTAAATATTTTTATTAACCGAACATCACGCATGCATTTTAATCTCGGAATATATAAAAAGCCGTACACTTAATAGGACATTCTAAACAAGTGAATTATTCACTTCATTCTAATTCCTTTTTTTTTTTGCCAAAAAAAAATGACTCAATGTATCATTGTATCAGAAGCAAAATCACATATTTAGACTTTAAAATGAAAATAAAATCATGTTTAAAAAAACTATTTTTATTCGAGCTTGATAATATTTAAATACGACTCCATTTTCATATATAAAATTTAGAGTCAAAAAAGGTTAAATGCTACCTTTTTCTGAAAAAAAAGATGAATCTTATTGTGATACCGTACGAAAAGATTCAACTTTTAAAGTTTTAGTATATTTACCTTCATTTGTATATTAATAAAAAAAATCATAATAGTTGAGAGTATGGCATGAAGCCATTGACAATTAATGAACAACGCACCAACGCCAAGTTGGCCATTATGAATTCCATGTTCGTTTTATCGATGGCAAAGTCAAGTCATCGTCTTTATCTGAAGTTTCCACCAATATGATTATTTCAGTCAATCCTCGTCTCACTGGTTGGCAAATTGGGGGGTCCACAGAGTTGGGGGAATCCGAGGTGCTTGATAATGGTGTGATCAGATTGTCAAACCGTAATATTGCTTTCCCCCCTAAATGCATGTATTACTCCATACGAGAGAATCAAATTTCAAATATTGTCATATACTAAATATAGATATTTCTTTCAATGAGGATTGAAATATTGATTTGCAACCTTATGACCCTAATATTCTTTCAAATTGTAAAGTTCTTATTACATATTCAAAACTAATAAAATCATAAATCATAATATTGTTTTTTTTTCTAAATATATGTATTATTCCGTAAGAGATAATCATACTCTAGATATTGTCCGATGCTAAATATGAATATTTCTTTTAACGAGGATAGAAATATTGATTTGTGACCTTGTGATGCTAAGGACCTATTTGAGTTGAGAGATAAAGTGAAACCTTGTGAACAAAAGAATCAAACTCGAGTTAAAGCTAACTCAAGTGTTGAAATCTTGTGCTTACTCTCAATGTAAACTCGAGTTTATACATTAGAGTTGAACCAATTTCTTTTAGCATAACTTCCAGCTGCAACTTGAGTTACACATTAGAGTGAGAATGAAATTTCACTATTTTTCTACATAACTTTTAGTGAAACTCGAGAATGAAATCTCACTATTTATTAGGAGCAATATAGTTATTTGACACAATTTTTCTACCTTTTTTATCAACATTTTAACCCAATCAAACATAAATTTTTCTATCAAATCATTTTCTATTCAAGTGAAAACAAAACATCCCATGTCAAAAAATTTAATTTTTCATTTAATCATTTTCATTCCAATTAATTCTTTGATCCAAAAAGGCCCTAGTTAAAAGGACCCTTTTTACAAAATAAGGCATATAGCCTAATTAACAATTATTAAATAATTAACCATGTTTATAAAAGAATTTGTTTGTCACTTTCAAAAATTTCATGTCTTATCCATCATATTAACACATTAGGATTCAGGACACAACATTGCTCACAAATCCACACATCAGAATCTAGAGCATAAAACCACTCACAAATTTATTGAATAAACCCATACACAAGACTACATGCACAATCAAAATAAGGGTTACAATCCAGCTCACTAGCTTCCATTCTTCAACCTTATAACCCAAACACACAGGTTAATATATCAAAATATGATAATTCTATAATGACAATATATAAACAATACAAATCTCCAAAAAAATTCCCGAGGCATACAGTCTACGAATGCTTATGCCTCTACTTACTTTCTTTGAACCCTATTCAGAAGAGAGGTCTCACCTGAAAAATGTTAATACCACATGGTGAAACATTAAGTTCTCATAACCAAAATTAATTTATAATATATAAGAAATGAATATGAGATTGAGAAGCAAATTTATTAATAGTCACATTAATATTTTTAATAGTAAAATAATACATCATATTTTCATTAACTGGAGCCATCCGCACTCATCCATCATGCTCCTCTTTATATCTTCTGGATATGGAACAACTTATCAGTGCTACTATACCTGGCCAAGATTAGCTAATCACTTCAAGAAAATTGCCCCCTCGTATGTCATCACTAATATACTGTAATAGGAAGGTGTTCATCCAAAGCACTCAACTCAAATTTGGGTCAAAAATGAGAGAGCCGATTGGCACACAATTTCACCATATCTCTTCCACACAACCTAATATATCTCAATTGCAATAATCTTAACCATAATCACGACTCATACATACAAGTTGAAAAAATAAATTGCTTCACTGAAATATGTAAACTTTCAACATATATATGATTTTTCAAAAATACATATAAATATTATAAAAGAAAGTAAGGTTTCAAAAATACCTTAATCCATACAGAACATATAAAATAAATTAACTCTGGTTACCTCAACTCTAAACTTAACCTTGAAAACTTTAGAAGAAACCAAGAGTATAATTCATAATTTTGAATCACACACATCAATCTACATAATAATTTAGACACAAATTTGATAAACAATCTACATAATTAACATACTTAACCAACTTAAAAGTTTTGAATTAATTACCCAAAATTACAATTTCATACTCTAATCTCAATCATTTGTTCTCACTTAAAATTTTCACTTTTCACAATTCAAATAATTGATTTGAATCATAATTTAACACCAATTACATATTATTATACAAAATCCCTGATCTAAAATTTAGATTTTCAACATAAAATTGCTATTTAAGAAATCTTAAATTTTTTTCAACAATCTAAATCGATTAAAAATACCAATTGAACGCCCAATAATCCAAATAAATTGTTTAATCCAATCTTAATTGGGTTAACAATCCAAAGATAGCAATTGAGTTTGTTTACAAGAAAAATCATTATAAAATAATGAAATGACCAAATCAAAAATTCAAACCGATTAAAACTATATATTAACATCATCTACACTCTCATATTATTATATTGTCAAAACTCAAAACTTCTCAAAAACTTAACTCTAAAAAGTTTCTCTAATCAGAATGAAATCACCACCATTTGAAAAATCAAAATACATAGAGCAATTTTTATAAGAAGATTTCGTGATTAGGAGAAGTTTTACTTACCAAAATAAATTCCAAAAAATGTAACTTGATAACAATGGTGGCAGCCAGAGAGAAGGAGACACGGACATAGATTGAGAGAGGAAAAAAAGACGCTCTCTCACACTTTTAATAAAGATTTGACTAAAATTAACATATGTGTCTCAAAGGAAAAAATTTACAAAGAAAGACCCCATGTTTTCATTCTTTCTTGTTCTCTCTTTTCTTTTTTGTTACAACTCTATTTATAGGTACTAAACCTTTTTAAGAGTTACAATGTCATAAATATAATAATTAATCTACATTATAATGCAACATAAAGGCATTGGAGGTTATAGTCTTTAATAATAAAATGAAATCCTAAAAGTTTATGTGGTTATGAACATCCATCACCACAATATTTATAATCCTCCCCTTTGGATATTCATAAACAAATATTGTACTTTATTAAAATCTTACTAAAAAAATCTAGTAGAACAAAAACTTAGTGAAGTAAAATTTAAAACTGCTAACATTAGTGGGTCGTCCTTTTATCTGTTTGTGGTATATAATCTCCATTGAAGTTCATAACTTACTTGATATTGCAATCTATCAAAGAAATTGAAGTTTATTATCTACCAAGTGAATTGATGAGAAATCATTATATTTAATGACATTTGCATGTTAGCTGTGTGAAATTGCCTATTTGACATTGAAATTCAAATTTGATTTGTTTTATGATAGTTATAAAGGTAGTGTAACGGGTTAATGTCAAGGACGTTAACTAGTGACTCGTTGTTGATTTTAAGGCTTAAAAATGTATGGCCATTGTTTCTTTTTGGAAAAAAATGACTTATTGTTGCATGAGAGTGTGGAAGCCGTCTCTGCCCATATATCAAAGGAGTAAAATAATAATAGCTATTATATTGTAATGGCCATTTACAACATTGTGAAAATGTTATATTATAATGGATGTATACTGATTGGTTTAGCAGTTTATCAGTGGCCTAACCATAGTTTATTGGTTTTGGTTAGTGAATGAAGACATTAAATTAAATTGAATTGGTTTTAACATTTGTGTGAGGAACCAAAGAGTTATGGTTCAAAGGATTAAAATCAGGTGGTCACCGTATTATTATTGACTTGAACGAGGTATGATATTTATTTATGAACATCTAAAAAGGAATGTTGTAAATATTATATTATTTGGATGTTCATAAACTTTTAATTTTCCATATCCCACACTCATAACCTTTCTTATGAATAACTTTTAGATGTTTTGTGGTTATATATTATGCAATTATGATAACTTATATTATTATTTATTCTATGTAACCCTTGGTTAAGCTTGGAAGCCTATATATATATATAAATCTATGCAATACATATTGAATATACAAGTGAATAAGAATCTCCCATTCTTTCTCTTTAATTCTCTTTTGCCTATCTTGCTTACTCATCTCTCTAATATCAAATCCCTTATTTTTATAACACTTTTTTTATCTTATTATTATTTTTAATCATACATGTAATTTATTTTATAATACCAAAATACATTTGAGTGAATCATATTACTCAGATAAATGTAGGATAATTTTCAATTATAATAAAATAAATATTCTTTAATGGTAATTTTAGAAATAAAATTTTAAGATGATACACTAATATTCCTTCAAACGATAATGTTCTTATTACATATTCAAAACTAATAAAATGGTCCCCTAAGGGACATCCGATAAAATTGGAATGATATAGAGAAGATGAGCATGGCCACTGCGCAATGACAACACACACAAATCGAGAAACTCATAAAATGATCATGCGGCCCGAAAGTTCATCGACCTTAATGTCCTTCGAGCCTAAGCCCATGGTTAAAGGTCCAAATAGATAAAGTGAGAGAACAAACAAAAAACAAAACTTTCTTCTTCTTTTTTCCCGGATGACAGGGACCTTCTGACATAATCATAGTAATTAGTAATCCTTCTTTGAAGCTTGTAGGCTCCTTCATTATGGGATTTTCATTAAGGGGTTCGTTAGGTTCTCATATTGTGGTGTTGGGGGTCTCTCAATCTCATCAAAGAAGGATCAAGTTTCAGTCTTTCAGCACAACAGAGAAGAACACTCTTAATTTCAAGTTCCCAAAGCGGAGGCTTATTCAAGTAGGGGTTTCTCTGAGTAAACAAGAGTCAATTGATATTGATGAGAGGAAAAGCCCAGATGAGGTAAACTGTAAATATCCACTTCCCATAATCTACTTCTTTGACGCAGATATTACTGTTGCAGCATTGCTTTTGCTGAAATAGTTTCATGTGCTGTTTTGTTATGGGTAGGTAACCTACTTCTCTGGTCTAAAATTAGCTACACCTTAATAGAATAGGATTTAGATATATTTAAGCTAATTATTTTTCGTCTAAATTAGCAATTTGATTATTGGGTTGTTTGACATATTTTGCTTCTAGTCCAGAAAATTAGGTAATGAATGACATAGCCCGGTAAATAACAAGATCGTTGCTTGTTAGTTCTTACAATGGGTCAATCTTTGACGTGTTTCCATGTTTCTCACTTGAAATTTGCCCCTTAGATAATATGTTCGTTCCTTCTTTGTTCACTGTTCAAGATGTAAATGAAGAAGCATATGTTCTATTGGATAACATTTCGCAATTGCATGCCATTGCTTAGGATCTTCGTTTTGTTGTTTTGGGCTTAACGTTTAGGGAGGGGGGGAATTACAGGTTGTCTGAGACGGCAAAAGGAGGTGATTATGAGTGAGCTTTTTTATGGCTGTTACATCTATCAATTATATCTGCTAATCATTTGTCTGAATGCTGAAATAATACTAATATTTTTATGAAAAATAATGACATAATAGGAGGACAGGAATGGTAGTATCATGTTCGTCTATTTAAACTTAATTATGAAGCAATATAATAATGGTTCCTTGTAGTTAATGCCCAGCATCTGCTAGTTTTCTCCTAGTTAGTGTTCCAATCCTGACATTGCTCATTTTTGTTTTTATTATTCCACATTGTGCTTTTTAATATCATGTTTAAATGTCTTAGATAATTTCATTTGAGCCAGACATTCAGTAAACTATGATGGAACAGTTTGTGATGAAATGTATTGCATGGCTGTGTATATTGATGCAGTTGGAAACTGGAACAATGTTCTAGAATCTCTAGAATAGCGTTTTATGATAATTTTCATGGATGTTCCACTAATGACCAGCATGTATGCCTTCTTCTCTGTTAATATAAGAGTTTCTTGAAAAATTGCAGTTAAACTGAAAATCCTGAAAGTTGACGCTCAATTTGGTTGTGGAATTTGAAAGGTTAAAGAGGAGATCAAACGATGTTATGAACTCATAAACAGACTAGGGAGAGGTGTTTTGTATCTGGGCTCTTCAAGGATAGGGCCCAATCATTCACACTACATGCAAGCACAAGAGCTGGCTAAGGAGGCAAGTATTTATTGTCCCTATATCTTCCTTCCAATTTGAGAGGATAACAAAATTTGATAGGACTGGCCTTTGTTGTCTTTTTTAGGATACTTTACAAAATTTGATAGAGGATCCCATTTGAGCTTCAATAAGAATCCTCTGCAGTCACAAAATGTAGGAATGAGATAAACGAATTGCTTCTACAGTTCTCATTCTTTTGGATCACTCTCTCTGAATGTACAACTGCATGACCGTAGAGTATCTAATCTGAGCTTCTTTCTTGTTCGCTTGCATGCTGTTTGTGAAGGTTGAAGACTATATAATTAACAGAAATAAGGACCTATTGTTTTTGTTTGTGATTTGTAAACAACATTCTTATTGTCTCTAAAAGTACAATAATTGTAGTGACCAGGATCTCCAGCAGCTGTTGTTATGAGTGTTTACAATTTACATACATGTCTTCACAGATAGCTAATCTTTTAGACTGCACTACATGGTCTGGAGCTGGACCTGGGCTAATGGATGCTGTCACTCAAGGTGCTATGCAAGCAGGAAAACCAGTCGGTGGACTCAAGATTGGAAGAGAATCGAGGGAGTGGATGAGCTCCAATGTCCATCCTTATTTACCTTCAGAAACATACTTTACTTGCAGGCAACTTACCACCATTGCTTGATTGCTCTTAGTCCTAGTTTGGCTGTGAAAAATAAACCATTTTCTTAAATGATGAAACTTGGGTAAAGTTTCTTAAGAATTTGCCATTGGTTCTTACCACAAATGCTTGGCTAATCTTTCATGAAGTTACTTTTTGTTGTCAAATTACTACAAAAATTGATATATCTAGAAATAGTATAATATTGGATGATATATTTTACACCTGAGGGTGTTTTTGAAGAACATGAAATTTTTGCTTTTGATCTTGCTTCAGAGAAGTTCCAAACTTCTGCTCAAAGCAGAAAAACAGTTTTTCCTATAATTGAAGAACTGATTTATGCCTTGGCAGAAGACAGAGACTAGTCTTGTTCATATCTATGCCTTGACAAAACTGATTTTACATTTTTTTTCAGGTTTTTCTCAGCAAGGAAGCATGGACTGGTGGATGCTGCGGTGAGAAACAACTCATCGGATAAGACTGCCATTGTTGCTCTTCCTGGTGGTGTTGGCACTCTAGATGAGATGTTTGAGATTCTAGGGTTATTTCAGCTTGAACGTATCGGATCAAAGTTTCCCATTCCCTTCATCTTGATGAACTACGATTCATTCTATTCGAAGCTGGTTGACTTTCTGGGTTCTTGTGAGGGCTGGGGCACTGTCTACAAGGGAGAGGTTGCATCACTGTGGAAGGTTTGTGAAAGCAATTCACAGGCTTTGGCTTACCTTGCTGAGTTCTATAACATCTCTTGCAGTGATCCGAGGAAGGAAGAAACTACATTGGAAAGCATATAGATAGGGAATTTCTTTAAAGATCAAATAATTCCTTCTATGAGAAAGCTCGGTTGTAGGATGTTCCATGAGTTGTTTTGTTTGGATGGAAGATAATGGAAGGAAAAGACGACTTGAGAATACAAGTACGATTGAATTCATAACCTCTTAGTTATAAGAGAGTTTTCATGTCACTATTGACTTTTTGGGCTAACGAGAATATTTTTCCTTAGACTGTGAAAGTCATGCCAACACCCTCCAAAAAAACAAACAAAAACAAAAGACAGTGATTCCCTAAGGAGGTGGAGAATCATCACTTAATGATAAATTTTCTTTCCAATTATCTTTTTATGCGTTTTTTTCAGTCGTTTCCTTTCAACTCCCAAACATGCTCTTGGAAAAAGGTTAAGGGATCGGAATCTGATTGAGATCATTACCGCTTGTGTTATTGACGAAGACTTGAGTTCTTAGAAAAAGCAGTTGGCATCAAATTCCTTCATTTTACGCTTAAAATTTAAGTGATCATGAAATTGTCTCAGAACCGGCCAATACATCATTAACCATTTTTTTTTAAAAAAGGACGAATCCAATTAATGTACAACTTGGTTCAAAATAGTGCATGTTCGTACAAGCTGAACCATAACAGACTGGCATCAAACAAGAAATGCATAAATCTCCCAACACAAGCTTAGGGGAGAGAAGTGGGGAAGATGAACCTCTGACATATACAATCCAGAACAAAAGCGTACTCTGTGCAAGAGATCCATGTGATGAAACCAGCAAGATGTGTTGTGCATATAAAATTGGAAAAACTTGACAAGCTTAAAGAGATGGTAATAAGCTGCTTTCAGGCTAGAAAACTCAGATCGATATCACACTGTAGCAAACAATAATTGACACGATGGAATCATCCTAGTTTCATAACTCATGTAACTAATAAGCAAAGTTTTTCCTCGGTCATGAAGCCAACAGATGTGGTGGATGTTTGGCCTGGAGACAATATATAACCCAGGTCTAATATCTTGCATTCAAGGCATCAACAAAAACAGCCCCCCTAAGCTTCGGTAGTTTCAAATAATTTTTCAACATCAGCAATGGTGCCACGAGCTTCATCAATTTCAGGGCCTTCCTTCTCGTTTGACTCTTCCAACTCCGCCTGAAATTGAAGCAAGCACCGCAAATAAGATAGTGGCACGGGACAAGAGTCCATTTTCCAGCAAATTGCAGACTCAAATCTGGCTATTGTTATCCTCAAAGCAGGGAGAGGTTCAATAAAGATACAAGACTAAGCCATGAGTATTAATAAAAATCAAAGAATATTGAGTAATTTTGCATAGACACCCTGCAATAGACAAACAAAATAGATTCATATTCCTATATCAATATCTTGCTTATAATCATTAAAGATCAACAAGGGGGTAATATCCCAGATTAATTCCAATCAAAGCTGTAGGGTTAGCTAAGTGATTTTTTTAATAATGCCAACTCATCAAAAGTTCAAACTTCAGAATATCGATTTAGTAGAAAATGTTTATGACATGACATGACAACATAGAAAACTGAGACATAAGAAAAGCAAGAGTAGAGTACCACTATTCCTTTTAAGTCTGCCAATGCAGCCTCTAGGCGATTGCGGCAGTCAGGAATCATCATCCGAGATTCAGCCAGTACATTTTCCTGTCCATATGAGATCAACAAAAATGTACAACTATTATACAAGGGGAGTATATGAAAGACACCTTCAATGATTACTATTATATTTATTTATATGAAAAAAGTGATTCTCCAATCCAAATATAATGCAGTTGCAAAGACACAGTCCCTATCATACTTACCTAGCTCTTGTTAAAGTCCAAGTAAAATGGTAAGAAATCCATCTCACAGATCAAGATGCTGAGAATATCAATTCCACGTGTAAGTGTCTTTTTTGTAATTTATTTTTGGTATGAGTTTATAGAGAATGGACCTAGTCACCTAAACATATGAGGAAGTGGGGAAGGGAGGATCATATAAAAGTGCAGATTAAGATAATGCTGCAGCTGCCCTAATTTGGTCCGAGTTGGTGAAGAATAGACCTTGGTATATGAGGAAGTGGTGAGGAAAGGAGCATATAAAAGTGAAGATTAGGACAGTGCTGAAGTTGCTCTTAAACGAAAATGGAAGTAAAATCATGAAGGCGGAAACATTAGAAAGTTGTGGAAATTGGAATACAGAATACTGAACAAACCAAGCACCTGGATGAATTTATCAAACAAGAGGAAGGAAATCCAATAGCGCATCATTGCTTAACAACCAATACATGACAAACGGACAGCAAAGATTAGTATAACCATTTTCATAGACAACTTGCATTCCGGTAAAAGCACAATCAACCAGCTGAAAAGAGAAACATTTTCTCAATGACGGAATTGGAATGTTATGTAGTCCAACACAGCATGGTCAACAGTGCATTGAGCAGATAACAATTTCGGAAAGGGACTATCCTCGATGTGGCGGATCAAACAAAGATAATGCAAGAATATGGTAGGGCAGAAATACTGAGGAGCTCCAAAGTGCATCTGAATGGATGGGGAAAAGTATTGTCTTACCTGCTGCTTAAGGTCATAGAAGTCAGCTCCTTTCTCCTTCATGTCGGCTGTTTTGGCAGCTTCTCTCTCAACTTCTTTCTCATACGAATCAAGCTCCTTCACAATGCGTTTGCAGGTACTCGTCTTGATCTTCAGACTTCTTATGGTCGCCATAGAATCCTGAAAAAGGAGGAAAAACACTTGCATCTAGAATTCATTTCTACAACAAAATCAATGAGTTGGGTAATGTCAAGCAAGATGCATTGTTTTGTAGAATTACTTTATCGTAGCCGTCTCACTCATTAAACTTGAAATCACAACTCAAGGTCTTTAATTTAACAAAAAAATAATGACAGTACAATAATTACTCATCAAACACAGTAATCCAACCCATCGTTCGAATAGTTCTTCCAAGTGAAAAAATTGAATTGGAAAAAATTAAAAAGCAAAGGGGCTACGCAAGCGAGAGATAAGGTCTTACTGCGAAATGCGAGCGATGTGTGAAATTTCGCCCAGCGCCTGAGCTTCGTCTCGTTACTGGATTGCTGCTGCTTGCAGAATGCAGTGCCCTAGAAGTTGGAGAAGAGGACGCAGCAGATCCTCGGAAACCGCTGGCCTCAACGCACCGTTTTACGCCATGGAATATTGATAAGAAAATTATCATAAAATAAATAATGTAGCAGAAAATTCTTGATTCGATTGGAAATAAGTACCTTAAATGCATAAAGCTAAACATTAAACATGTATATTTAGAAAAAAAAAGGACAAATTTACAAATTAACTTTATATTTAAGATTGAATGGCGTAACTTTTTTTTTTTCCTTTATTTTAATATACTATATCTAATAACTAAGGTGCCCAGTGTGTGTGTGTGGGGGAGGCTAAGCTATCACTCATGATTCGATTTGCATGTAACAGATTTTGTGTAGGTTTGAATTAATAATAAAAACAATTTTTTTATATTTACAAAATAAATATGTAAAAGATTTTTATTTTGATTTATGTTAACTTAGTTTTTTAACGTTAACTTAATACAAACAAGTTTACATCTAAATCCCAGAAAACCAGTGGTCCCACTAGGAAAGCTCCTGATCCACCTAAAATACACATTTAAGGAGTGGGAAAAAATAGTTTTATTATTAATAAAGATGCAACTTACACACAAACACATAAAAAGCTTTGCCTTTGCTTGTATAAATATAGCTAGTACTGTTGTTTGATGTTTTCAGTAGTTTCTGCTCCCAACGTCCAAAATTAGGATGCTTCGTTTCTGTTAAATGACTCACCTTTACCAATAATGGTTGTCTAATACAGGAGTTACTCCCTCGTAACGCCATGAAACAATATTTGAATTTTGAATGGAAAAGTCTGACAATACCTTGAATATAATTGTTTCAGATAGGAAGATATTTGTGTTTAGAAAAATAACTCAATGTAAATGTATATTCCTCCTATGTCCAACCATTGATGAGATTTCTTTTAGCAAAGTATTATTTTTCTATTAGAGGAAATCTGTTCAATGAACTATTGAGCATTAAACGTAAATATTTCTCTCAATAGAAATTCAAATTTCGGTTACTTTATGAGAAACTAATTTCTACCGTTAGACTGATCCCTATTAATAACACCAATGAGAATTTGAACACATTAACAGTGCAATATTTCCTTTCACTATCCGTGAAAATCAGTTCTACTTCTATATTTTTTTTTTCTTTATGTATGTATCAAATTTGCCAATACTTACATAAATATTTAGTTTCCCATGTGAACACATTCATTAGAGGGGTCTGAGTTACTATTTAAGACCTTACATAATCATGCAGAGAGTCATTATAACGTGTGTGTTACAATAGAAGACTATATACCAAAAAAAAAAAAAATTTATGGACATAATTAGTTGCACAAAAAGTGCCAAAAAACTTTTACCAAAAAAAAAGGGTATCCTAGAACTATAAAGATCCTAGGTAATAAAAATCTCCCACTTTGTTGAGTGCAAGCAAGTGTGCAACAATTGCACTAGTGATTTAAGAAAATTGCCCCCACCCTCTCTCTCTCTATATATATAAAGTTACACTTTTGTGATCCAACTTTATATACAGATTTAATTTTGTCTTTTAATTCTATGAATATATTTTCAATCCTCTAACTATAATATTAATGTCTAATGATGGTTGCTTATGTCAATTACCGTTAATTTAGAAATTAAACTCCACAGGTTAGGTTGGAGTTTGTAAATGATTTGTTGACGTTTAAAATTTCAATGTCGACCTTTTTTTCGTTAATGAAACTAATTGAGCTTTGATCAAAAGAATAAAAACATTATTTATAAAAATAAAGGAACCTATGAAATTTGGTAAATTAAAGTATCATATATAACCGTTGTTTTTAAATGAAATGAGTTTTGACCAATTAAGTGTGAAGTTTTGAATTTGAACGAGAGGGAATGCAAAAAAAAAAAAAAACACTTTTTAGAATAAGGGAGAGGAAAAATCTTAAATTGATAAATTAATTTGAGAATAAAAGTCAGTTCTATTTGTATAGTATGGAAAGTCAGTTATATAATACAGAAAGTTAGTTGCATAGAAATCTAATTGTATAAAATTTCTTAAAATACAAATACAATTGGTTTTTCACATTATATAATTGACATTCCACGATATGTAACTGAACTTCCATATTATACAAATACAATTGACCTTCTACGTTATACAAGTCTAATTCTCCATTTAATTTGTTAACGGGGGATTTTTGTCCAATTTTCTTCTAGTATAATTACAGTTAATTATAAATTCAATAATGTTAGAATCTAACTCAATGGCAATCAAATAGTTATATAAAAACCAAATATATACTTTTATTTTTTAAAAATATGGATCCCACAGCATATTATGCGCTACATTCCCCAGGTATTGAGCAATAATTGCACACCAAAGATGTACAAAAATATAAAATCAAAGATCAATTATGGTGGGGTCTTGTGTCTCTCTCAACTCATCAACATTTCACTATTTCAACGATTCTCTACAATATCTTTGAAAGTGTATTTCCCCTTTTGAAAATCATGTCCTACTCTATAGTTACTAGAAGCCATGATTTCACACTTTCAAAAAATATTATTATATTATATCTTTAATCACAACATAAATATAATTAATTCTTATATTTCAGATCATTGTAGAAGAATGTATCTTAAATTTCAATCAACTTTTGTATTCTCCATTCATGAGTAAGGGAGACCAAATAATAACTCATAATTAACTTATGGTTAGATAATCTTGTTCCCCTAAAAAAGAAAAGACTACATGCTATCATGTTCTCCGGACATGGTTAGATTAAATTAAATTTTATAATACCCATAAAGTTCAAAAACCACAATATTATTTCATTAAAGAGATACTCCTTCTAATCTTAAATACGAACTCTCATTTGTGTAATTTACAATAAAATAATTGTATTTTACATTCTAGCTCAATTATAATGATCTTAGATACTCCATGGCTAAGCGGGTGTTTAGCTTAGTTTATTTTTAGTTTTTTTTTTCTTAGAACATCCGATATCTTAGGGCAAGCCATTTTTTAGGTTTAGTATTTTTACACTATATGAGATAAACAAACAACAGAAACGTTATCTTTTAAAGAGCAAAAAAGCTACTTTTTTAAAAAAAATTATTTTGGTGTTTCCGAAACATCCCTATCAGAAAAACTAACCAGAGACTGGTAGTGACACAAGGGTCATGAAGCATCTAGAATAAACATAAAAGAAGCAAGCTTGTGTGAGTACAATATTATCCCTATCACCTTAACACCTCAAAGTACACAAGCAGAAACCACACTGCAAGATACATACATCATTATATTTAACTACTATTAATATCATTCTTGGTTCTAAACTCTAAAGTCACCTGCCAGCAATTTTCCTCTCAATCATTTATGCTAAAAAAAAAGATTGGTAGAAAACTCTGCTTTTAATGTCCAAATTAGGAAGCTTCATTTCTGCTAATGAACTCAGTTTTATCATGTTCTTGTCTACTAGCTCAAAGTACCAAGAAGAAACCACAACAGAATACTAGATAATACACTATTATGTTTCCTATCACTCACATCAGATTTAGTTCTGTAATCTAAATCATTAGTCACAAATCTGTATCTTTGTTAAGCAACGGAAAACACTTCGGGTATTTTTCTTAAGATGTTTGTGATATGCTCTCCAATAAAAATATGACATGTCATGGCTTCTATATCAGTATCACACGAAGCATTTCAAAAAGTTCTTTTACATGTCAAATTTTTATTGAATGATCTCATGGCAAACACCTAAAGAACTTTCACTAGGTTTACTCATTGAGCATAGGATCAGAAGAAAGCTCTACTCCCATAAAACACACGGGAGCCACTGTTCTTTGATGATGCTGATCCTTGCAGTTTCTGCTCTGAGCTTGAGTTTCCTGAGCTGGTTGGTCTACTTTCAACATCTATATTAGGAATCTTCATCTTTGCTATGGACTCATTGACTTGCTGCATGCTTTTCATGAATAGGTCTACTATGTCCTGCTGCACCAGATTCGGCTCCGGCTCAATATTCACAGTCACAACTGGCTTTGAAAATGAATCATTTGGCAACCCATTTGAAGAATCACTCTCACCATCTTTGAGATCCACAGTTTTTTCCTCTTTGATTCCTGAGACTTGTTCAAGCTCAGATGAATCTGAGCTTGCAGGCACTGAAGGAGTAGATGGAGAAACCCCATTTGTTGACACACTGCTCTTTGGAGAATCAACATTTTTATGAGGTTGGGCAGACTCAACACTGCATGCTGAGAAGCTTTCTACAAGCTGAACACCTGCTTCTTCAGAGCTATGGCTTTCAGCAGCATCAGAAGATGTAGTAAAGCTCTCCTCACATGGAATTCCAAAGTATTCTGAAACCATCAGGTGGTCTTCTTTCACTATTTTCGGGTCTGGGAACTCAATCTTTTCAAAGTCTTTGGCCAGATACTCACAAGTTTCCGAGTCCCTCTCAGTGACTTTTTCCGCTGGAGCCACCATAAGATCAGGTGAAGCTCCAGTGTATGCCAGGGACATGTGAACAAAACCTGCTGGTGAATGAAACAGATCGGTTGAAGAAAGAGAGAACTCCTTTTCCAGTGTCCCACCATTCTTGACCAGCAATTCAGACAAAGGCACCAAAGCAAAACCAAGAAGCTGGTCTTCTAGATAGTTCTTCACCCTGCTTAGCATCCATATCTCACATTTGAGAGAAGACTCCGCAGTTGTAACGTTCAGAGAAAGGTTCTCATTAAACACAGGGTTCCTTCCACCGCCATTGATGATCTTGGTGGATGCAGTGTTCTCAGGATTGCTAGTGAGGCAAATCTTGGCATAAACATCTTGCTTGTGGTATATGCAGATATTGTGGACGTCCCTAGCTTGATGTATGTAAACCTCCAGAACACCGATGAAATTGTCTTCTACATTAGACATAACAGCTTCCTTCCCATTGACTTCAATGTCCTTAGACAAGACAGAGCTCTTGAAAGGTGACACCACAGATTGCGGAGATTCCATATCACAGAAGGATATCTAGAAGAAAAATCAAGTAACCCTACGTTAAGACAGGCTTTAACTGAGATAAAAACCACAGACAATTCTTAGCACTCAACAACCCAGCACTAAAAGGCAGTAATTAAAACAAACATAGCTTCCTAGAACTAAAATTCTAAAGATTCAGTACTTAAAAACCTTGGTTCAAACAGATCCACCAATTGTATGTGAAATAATATCAAAAGAAATGCAACACTCAATCTACTTCAACAGGTGAAAGAAATGGGAAGCTTGAAGTAGAAATCCACCACAATGTCGTACGAGCAGGCAACCCTAAACTGGAGAGCCAAAGCAAACAAATCTTTTAGACGGTATGGAAGATTATCAAGAACATGAATCCCAGATAGAGACCAAGTTAAAATAAGTAGAAGAACAAATGAGAGTCAAAGAATGGAGCCAAATTTGATCATATTCCACTAAAGCTACCACCACCACCACCACTTACCAACTTTTTTTTCTACACAGAAACAGTACCGCCAGAATCCGAGGGAGGGAAACAGGGAAAGCAAAAGCGCAACGTCTCAAAACGAATCCACTTAAAATCCTCCGAAATCGGAATCAACCAAAAGCATAAAACCAAACGAACAAAAGGGAACTCAAAAAAGCGAATAAATGGGGAGAAAGTAGTGAGCCTAACAAGTGGATTGAAATTTACCTTCCCTGCCGTCGTCCGGTCGAAAGTCAAAGTGGAATCTGCTGTGGCTCAAATCCACAATCAACAGAGACCCAGTTCGTGAATCGAGGTGAGATTGGACCAAAAAAAACCAAAAAGCTGGGAATTTGTAGAAAGAAGCAAAAAAATAAGAGAATAAAATCTACTACTACGTTTATAAGTGCTGAATGCAACTGGGGATTCGAGAGCATATTTGGGAGAATGTGTTTGTGTATATATTTATAGATAGAGAGAGCGGGGAGAGGAGAGAGAAGGGACATTGTGTGTGGAAAGAAGATGGGATAAGGGATACACCGTCCCACGCGGTGGACCCAGATGATGAAAATGCCAATAGGAATGAAGCTGAGTGCGATCTGAAGGCAGCGCTTGCATCATGCGTACGACTTTATCGTCGTCGTCCTCAGCACTGTATTCTTTTACAGGTGCTCCATACCGAGTCCCATGTCATGGAGTGTAGATATTCTCTCTCTCTCTTCCTGTCACAATACAAAAGAATCCATTGATCCACGTATAAAGGCTTGTTTACCAATCAATTCTCAAAATCATTTTCACGCAAATCCAGACAAAACTCTCTCACATACATACCTCGGATTCTGTGAAACTAAGGTTTGAAACCTAGGTTTTGTTATTTCCTAAACAAGCCCTAAATTACATGAAGACTGACTAATGTTTATTTATCCATTTTATCTGTGTAATAAATTCTTAAACGACTCTGTATCACCAAGAAAATCCTTAAATGACTCTTTATATTTTCACGAGAGAGAAATTAGATTAAGATTTTTTTATATTCATTTTACCAAATTCTCTAATTATACATGCTTATGTATGCTTCCTTTTTTCCAAGTGTGTTTGATAATATCTAAAAAATGGTAAACATAATCATTATTGACTGTTGTCAAGCCCATGAGTTAACTATTCAAATTTATAGTTTTTACAATTAAGGGTTTGTTTGCCAATCAATTCTCAAAATCACTTTCACGCAAGCCGAGACAAAACTCTCTCACATACATACCTCGGATTCTGTGAAACCAAAGTTTGAAACCTAGATTTTATTACTTCCCAAACAAGCCTTAAAACTTACAAAGATGTGTTGACTAACTTGTAAACTTGTGTTAATTACAAGCTTAGTTAAACTCATGAATTTATTATTTTTACGTTTTTAACTTAGATAATTATGTCAACTCACTTTTAAATTTATGTTAATTTTTCTAGATTTGATTATGATTAGTCATTTTACATGTGAATTTCATCAAAAAAAAATTTATTGAGTATAGTAAATTATCTAGTGTACAATAAAATACAATAATGTCATGTAATTGATATAGCTAATTCAACTTAATGAGATAAGGTTTTATTGTTGTTATTGTTGAATTTGTTTTCCATCTTTTCACTTCTATCCTTAATTAATCAATTCTTTTATTAACTTTATCCAAGATAGATAAGGTTTTTTCTTCATTGATTATCAGGAAAAAAAATTATTAGTCCTAACAATCTATAAATTAGCCTATCTATAGAAACATTACAACACCCTTCAAAAATTTGTTATTTAATAAAAAACAGAGTGTATTGTGTGATAAATTGGATTCCGTCTGTGTTCATAATTTATGAAAAACCACATCACTATAATATTTCATAATATTGTTATAACTTTATTTTCATTCTTTTAATACTTACATATTAATTCATTTAATTAGATAGATTTAGATAAGCCAACAAATGTGTGTTGTGTGTGCAATTTTGACAAGCTTTAAAATTTTCTTATCTCCCTACATCTTCATATGCAATAACATAAAAAAAAACAATTCTCTTTGCCAGAAAGTTTATACGATCCTGAACATTTACAAAGATATTGACAAGATCCTAGCGCTCCTCACATTAATAGTATGATTTGAGCCTAAAACCTTATGTGTATGAGCTAACTTTTTATTAACAAAACCAATTTTTATTCACCATAGAAATATAATTTATAATGAATGCACAGCATCATTATGGAGCATAATATGCTGCATTGGATTTTAAATATAAGATGTAGCATGTATTATAATTATATATATAATTAATATAAATTATATTTTATAGTTAGCATATGAGATTAAAAAAAAAGTTATACAAAAAAAAAATGGATAAAGATAATTACATAAGCAATAAGTGTGGAAACAAGGAAAGCAACATGAGGGACTTTGATTTAGAAAATTGGCACACTTTTTCTTTTTTCTAATGTGGGTCCAAAAGCATATACAACGCCCTATGTATTGGGCAATTATTATTATACACCAAAAACTATAATGTGATATAATATAATCAAACGTTAATTATTGTGGGGCCACGTGTGTCTCTCCGTATTCCCCGCAATAACCCACTATTTCAACGACTCCCTAACAATACCTTTGAAATTGGTGTATTTCACCTTTTTTTTTAAAAAAAAATATCTCATTCTGACTCTTGTTAGTATTATTAGAAGAAATTAGATTAGATTATTATTTTAAGTCTCATATCCCATGATGCACATGATAAATACTATTACTATTACATCTCGTTTTTAATATAAGAGTCAACTTTTTTTTTAAAAGAGATTAAAAAGTTTAATTAACTAATGTATTTATTATTTTTTCAAATTAATTTACATAAGGTATAAAATAATAAATAATCTAGTGATACATATAAACATTTTAAAATATATATATTCTAATTAAGTAACTTATTTCACTTTTTTAATCTCTATGAAAAAATCAAACCGATTTTATATTAAAGATCGATCGTAATACTGACTTTTAAATAAAAAATAAAAAATAATATAAGAAACAGTTTAACGGACCAAAGGTAAATTTTTAAGTATATATTACTATACTAGTTATTGTCAAAGGCAATCATGTCATCATGTGACACTACATTAATAACCAATCAATAATGTGAGAACTTTTAACGAATGCATGGAAGCTTATGAGAGAAGATAGAAAAAATGTATAAAAAATAAAAATAATAAAAGATAACAGCAAATGATGGCTGGCCAGATATATTTTATTGTTTATGGATATTTTAAAAAAGAAAAGATCATTATTTAAACCGGAGGTAGCATATTGCAGTGTGAATCAACTCCTTTTATCCATTAATTATAGACATTTTAGCAAAAGAAAAATTATCCCTAAAATTTTGTAAATTAACTTACACACACACCCTCCAATCATTTGTCTCCTAATTAAAAACTAAAGGGAGTCACTACTTCCTTAATCCTATATATAAATTTTTTTTTAAAAACTTCACGTTAATCCTAAATAAAAGACCTTTGCCTTCCTTAGATATTATTTTTTTAAAAAAAAAAATCCTATTTAATATTTTATTTTATTTTATTGAGTAGTTAATGGGGTTGACAATGAAAGCGATAGATATATTCTTTTACTAGTCATAGGTATAATTAATTATAGAAATGAAGGTGAAAAAACACTAAGTGTTGACATATTTATGGCATTCAAATAAATAAACTATATTATTAATCATATCAAATCCGTTTAAAAGTTCCTGCATATATAACCGAGATGAGTATAAAGGAAGAATCACAATTAGATTCCAATAAAGGGACATAATAACTAATAAATTTCAAAGATTTATAAGGAGTTTTTTCCACTAATTATTAACAAGTCAATGGGAATCATTAAGAAGTCTTTATGATATATCAGGGATTATGTCAATTGGTTAGGTTCTAATTGTGATTCTTTCTATATAAAATTTGAAAAATGAGTTATAATATTGGAAAAATCACAGATACATCCATTAACAGGTTCCTTAGAGGAAGGCAAAAGGTATTAGGGTTCCTAGAGAACTTAGCAAAAACACACATGAAAACATGCTGCTTAGAGAACCTATGCTACTCTCTTTCCTTTGTTTCTTTGGGACAAATATGCAGTAAATGTATGATTCTTTCCCACTGTAATGGGCTAAAACCCAAACATTAGTACAACAATAATATTAATAAGACTCCATCGGACTTGTTTAAATTATTACAATATTAAATTTAACCTCAATAGTCTCAAAATCTTTGAGAGCAAACCAATAGAAAATAGATCCATCAGACTAATTTGAAAAGATAAATAAAACTAAATAAATTACTTTAATTTATTTATATTTATTATTTTTAAATTAATTTATATGTCTTATAGATTAACATATAATTTAATTATATATACAAGTATTTTATAGGGATAATGTATTATATATTATAATTAAGTAATTTATTTATTTTTTTAATTTCTTAAATTAATCAACGCAATCTTATGTTTATAGTATGAATGGGACGTTGTGTAAAAATATAAATATAAATAAGTTAAAGTATACATTTAGTCCTATAAATTTACATCAAGTTTCAATTTTGTTTCTTAAGATTAAAAAGTGCACTTTTAATTACCTTTTGTTAACGTCGTTAGTTTTACTTAACGGAAAATGTTAATTCAATCATCATTTTGCAGTTAAAGGATGTCAAAATATACTTAAATACTGATTATTTAATAAAATTTTTATATTTTTAAAATTTAATAATATTTTACCAGCATTTAATTGCATAATCAATATTTAAATTTGTTGAATCACCATTTTTTATTAAGTAAAACTAATGGCGTTAATTATAAAAGATTAAAAGTACACTTTTTTTTATAAAATTAAAAGTATATTTTTTAAATTTAAAGAATTAAACTGAAATATAACATAAATTTAAAATAACAAATGCATATTTTAGGCACATAAATAATTATGTGTTTGATGTGTGATATAGCTTTGAAGTCAGCTTTCACCGACCGCAACGGCTACTTCTATTTGAATCCCGTCTACTGTGCGGACTAATTTGTCCCCCGCCTCCCGCTAACGTGTTCAAAATTTCATTATATATGAAAAGTTTTTATATTTTTCATTATATATATATATATTAAAGGTTAAAGTGTAAAAATATCTATAAATTTATTTACAACTATTTATCATCTTAATTTAAAAACTACTTTCAGCCAAAAAAATTTAAAAAATGACTTTAAATATTCTTTAACACACTGTTTGCAATAAAAGAAATCTTCTTCTTTTCCCACAACAATAAAAAAGTACATTTTGACTTGTATATAATATTAATTGCTACATACGTTTTTTATATTTACCAAGTTTCATTACGAATTATATTTCGCACTAAGGATTGAAAGAAGTGCATTTTATTCATATATTATATATTGGAGAATATATGACATGATGTCTAATTAATTAATTTTTTTACTTACACAGCGATTTTTAATTTGTAATTAGTTTAAGACATAACACTTCCAGGTACTATATGATAAATGGAATGATTTATTGCACATTCATAAAAAAATTGAAATATTGAAAAATAGGAAGGCGAACATTTCGGCTATTTTTTCTCACAGAAAAGATTTCTTTTTTCTTTTCTAAAAAATCATGATAAGGAGCCATTCGTTGGTTTCTTTAATTTTAACTCATTCAATATTTCGTTTTCTTGCCAATAAATTCATTAAATATTTCAAAGAAAGATAAATCACGCAAAAAAGTGTGACTCTTGGGTTTTGACAGGCTGTCACATTTATTTAGGATTTAGACAAGGTGACCGTAATTACAACGTTACTACTAGATTCAGACATAAATTGAGGGGCAATTTAGTCATTTCAGTGACATGAGTTATATGCCAGCTTTGTAACGGTCATCTCTCACACTCCATTGCTCTTCAATCAACTTCTGGGTTAAGAAAAGGCCCTTTCTTCTTCTTATTCCTCATCCATCTAGTACATTTTGAACTCAAAAATCATCCCTCGCTCTCTCTCTATACAGTTCCTCACTTCTTTGGCTGGCTTGTTTGATTGTTGGGCAAAAACCATGAGGCAAAGCAGAAACGCAGAAAGTGCCGAGATTGGTTTCTTCGGTAGTATTTCGTCCTCCTCCATCAAAAGCCTTCTTCCCAGATCAATCTCTTCCAAACAAAAGTCTATCTTAAACCCTAAAATCCCCAAACCAAATGCTGAAAATACTCCACCATCTGATCCGAACGTCCAAGTTTGCGACGACCAACCGTTGCCTGCCCCTACCAAGAATTTACAGTCCAAAGCCCCAACTTCCCAGATAAAAGTTGTTGAATCGGATGTTTCTCAGGACTCCGCAGTTAAGGCAAGTATATAATATGTTTTCTTTTGGCTTGATGTTGCACTCTGAATGTTTGATTTGTAATGGTTGTGGTAAGAATTTGAATTGAGAAATTACCTGTTCGGCCTACGCTTATGAAGTTTTGTGATAGGTTGTAGTGCGAATCAGACCTGCTAATAACGAAGGAAGAGATGAGGCCATTAAGAAGGTTTCACCTGATACATTATGTATTGCGGACAGACAATTCACATTTGATTTGGTTTTTGATTCAAACTCCTCTCAGGTAAGGAAGTTTCACCTGGAATCTTGATATGCATTTTACTGTTTAGTCGTTTGTCTTCATATAAATGGTGGCACTGAGCTACTATTTGTGCCATTCAATGGCAAATTGATTTCAGCAAAGAGAGGAGTGCTTCTGCTTCATTTTATCCCCACCCCCCTTCTGGTATAAGCAATTTGTTTTTCTTTGTTGCCGTAATCTGGGGTTGAAGTTTCGGTGGCAGGATTGAATGAGCTTAACTCAGCTTAGCTCTCTCCTCTCACCCTCCGACTCTGTTTTCTTATCAATGGAATTTGAGAAGCATCAACCTCCTATTTAAAACATTTAACTGGGGCATGCTTAACTTATATTTTATTTTCTTTTACATCGAATTTTCCTTTCTAATGCGAAGGATTCAATCTACCAATTTACAAGAGATTAATACAATGACAAATTGCCCGATGGGCTATTAGAAGAGATCATTACACCCTGCATTTTGATGTTAGCAATTCACTTTCTTTGCTTCAATAGTCTTGCGTTCTTGCTTACTGCATCTAAGGGTGGAAACTAATGGTAAGCTTTGGTTTGTACAGGAAGATATTTTCCAGTCAGTTGGAGTGCCATTAGTTAAAAATTCTTTAGCCGGTTACAACACTTCGCTCCTGTCATATGGACAGGTATCAATCACTTTCTGTAATGTATTTAAATTTATAGGAGACGAATATTAGCACCGACGATGATTATCTGAGATGTTTTCTTTATCTTTTGCTAGTCTGGAAGTGGAAAGACTTGTACAGTGTGGGGTCCCCTAAGTGCGATGGTTGAAGAACCCTCGCGTTATAGTAACCAGGGAATGGCTCCTCGGATCTTCAAAATGTTATTCTCTGAACTAGAGAGAGTATGTTTTGAATTTAACTGCTAGTGATAGAAATTTTCTATCATGGGTTTTGAGTTTTGACAATGAGTTGTTTTACTGTTCGTAGGAGCACCAAGGGAAACAATTCAATCATCAATGTCGTTGTTCTTTCCTTGAGGTGAATTTGTTTTTTTATCTTCATAAATATTCTCGAGGCGAATTGTGGATGGGAGGGGGATGTTTTCTTGTTCAAATGACCATAAACCTCGTTAATTCGTTTATTTTCTTGTTTTTAAACAGATATACAATGAGAAAATTGGGGATTTACTTGATCCTATCCAACAAAACCTTGAGGTAAGTTTTCGCCACCTGTTATGCTATAGTTTTTTCATTTAGTAATTGCATTCAGCGACCTTTTTTTCAAATTTATTAAGGGACTGGTCCAAAATATTGCAGCTGAAGGAGGATTCCAGTAATGCATTGTACATTGAGAATTTAACAGAGGAATATGTCACTAGCTATGAGGATGTGGCACAAATTCTTATTAAGGTAAGTAACTTACCTACTTTATGGTGAAAAAAATACAAGTTTTTTGTTCCATTGACGAGTGCAGTACTTTATCATATTCCATCCGCCAAGTTAACTCTTCTATATATTTTGCAGGGCCTTTCAAGCAGAAAAGTTGAAGCAGCTGGCTTAAATTCTGAGGGCTCCGGATCACATATCATTTTTACTTTTACTGTTGAGTCTTGGTGCAAGGTAACAGCATGTGGTTATATTCTGACAATGCAGAATTGCTGCCTTTGTGTGTGAAACTATAGTTGGATCTTTTAAAAGTATTCAAAATTGCTAAATGTGATAATTGTCAACTAATGCTTCAGGAAATCTCATCAAAGGGTTTCAGTAGCTCAAGAACAAGCAGAATTACCCTTATTGATCTTGCTGGATTGAACGAAAATAAAGGTGAAGATGGAGATAGGCTAGTTGATGCTCTGACTGAAGAAACTCAGTCTATGAAAGCTGCAGAAATTACCAACCAGAGTTCTTGTTTAACACGTCTACTGAAAGAATCACTTGAGGGAAATGTCAAACTCTCAGTAATCTGTTCCATCTCCTCTGATAACAAGTACTCACTTAAATCAATAAGCATATTTTTCATTTTACAGAGCCAAGTACAGTTGACAGCATGTTGACCCTAACATTCTAAAGATAAAGATGAACTTGTTGATTGCAGGAGTAATGGTGAAACACTGCGAACTCTTAGATTTGGACAACGAATAAGATCTGTGGGGAACAAGCCAGTTATCAATGGAGCTAATGGTTTGGGTGATCAAATCCGGCAACTAAAGGTATATGTCATTTGTAATAGTCCCGCATCCTTCCCTCGCAAATTTTTTCTCTATTTATAGCTATAGCGAAGAGTAGAGTTTTGTTTCCTTAGGCGTAATCGCAGCCACCCAGAAATATTGTCCACGAGAGAAAAGTATCCGTACCCTTATGAGGAATGATTCTTTCCTTTTCCCAACCAATGTGAGACCTCACATTGTTTCATAAATACCCCGTACCCAAGAGCAAGATTTTTCTTTCCTAAGGGTGTGTTTGGTTGGAGGGGAGGGGAAGGAAGGGAAGGGAAAATGATCCCCTCCCCTCATTTAGTTCAAAATTTTGGAGGGGAGGGAAGCTTAAATTTACCCTTCCCTCCCCTTCTAAACCCCATTTTGGCTCCCCTTCAAATTGGGTTTTTTGGAGGGAAGCCAAATTTTTTGACAAGTTTACCATTTCAATTTTTCTCATATTCCATTAATACCCTTGAAGAAAAATATTATTATAATTTAAAATATACTTTAATAAAATATAAATAAAAAATGTTATAATAAAAAAATATTATTATAAATTAATTAAAAATATTTTAATTAAAAATTAATTATAAAAACAAAATATAAATTATAAAATATATTTTTATAAAACTAATTTATAAAAAATACGTTATTATAAATAAAAATATATTTTAACAAAATAAATAATAAATAAAATATATTATTCTTAAATTAATAAAAAATAAAAATTGTAAAATTATAATTAAAACATATATTATAAAAATTAATTAAAAATAAAATATATTATTATAAATATAAAATATTATTATTTTTTCAAAATATAATATCAAATGGTAAATAAAAATATTAATGCATTAATTAATGTTAATGTATAAATTAATTTATATAATATATAAATAATATGTAAGGGTAAAATAGTAAATTACTACCATTTCTTCTCTCCCCTCCCCTCTTAA
>QFDD01001621.1:0-29560 GCA_006871305.1 Vachellia collinsii | reverse complement strand
CTTTATACTTTCTCTCCAATAACCCAACATATGCGTCCAAAATGGGCCAACCTCATGGATTCCCATGCAATATCTCTCAAACGCTTCCTCACATGATAATTTTGGCAAAGATGGCGGTGCGATTTTGGACATGAAAAGCCAAAAAGACACAAACTGGTCAAAAGGGTTTCGACATATATAGATTACCTTGCATTTGGATTTGGTAATAGAATCGGGCAATGAATGAAATTGAACATGTGTACTAAAAAGTCTTGGTTCAGGAAGGTTGGATAGATCAGGTATTTGGTTATTTGCATAGTAATCTAAATCTATGAAAGGAACAAGCTTATGTGAATTGTAAATGAGCAAAGGATGGTCACTTTGTGATGGAGAGAAATGCTTACGATTCACAATGGCAAAAACAAGGGCTTTCAACCAAGTAGTACCAGACTTTGGTAAGGTGGCGATAACAATGTCCTTGTCTTGTGTTTGGAAGTGCTTTTGAAAAGAGCGAATGCATTGGATTAAAACAGGTCCATTCCAAATGTCTTCATAAAGATAAATGTATGGGAAACTAAAGCCCTTCTCTCTGGGAAGAGACTGGAAAAGATCCTTACATTCTTGGCTGTATTGTTCATACTCAATATTTGGTTGATCTTTTGTTTCAGCCATTGGAAGGATGATATCGCTAGGTAATTAACTAGTACACAAGTTTCCCTTGTTTATATATTGTAACACCCTCCATTTAGACAGCCTGTTGCACATTTGGAAGCGTTATGGTTCAGACGAATAAATAATTAAAACCCATAAATTAAAAACATGTATCTTGACCATTGGTTTACTATTCATTTGATATTTTCAGATTTTCATTCCAACTTTAAAAAATCATAACTAATTTTAGAAAAATTGTATGAGCGTGTTCTAAAATTCTTTTGGAAGCTCTTGTAGTCCTTTATATATGAGAAAATATGATCTTGGCCATAAAATATGGCAGTTAATACAGTTTATTGAATTACTAAACCCTCTTTGATTTACTAACACACTTTGTGCCTTAACTTCAAAAATTTATAACTTAATCTATAGAGCTTCAACTAACCTTGTTTAGGACTTAATGGAAATCCCCATGTGTCTACTTCATCCATAAAAATTATTATAAGCAATAGAAATCATTTACTCTACTTTAACAAATCAAACATTAGTCGTACCTTGAAAAGCACTCAATCTGGAAGATCATGATCTTGCATCTTAAAATTATACTTTCAAAGTCATACTTAGGCATACAATCACTTATCATTCATCAATATATATATATCATATGTACATGCCAATGTCTCATATTGAATTTACACAACTTATAAGAATTGTTATACATTTAATAACTTGCAGCAAAATAATGTTATAGAAGCTTATCTCTCTTGTTTTATGTACCCTTTGACTCGTACATTCACTTTTTCCTTGGAAGCTTGTAACCTAACATGATTAGTTATTGATGGGTGAGATTCAAAGAATCATAGTAACAACCAATTACCATTCAAACAATTAAGTTATACTTCCATCACTTACTAATTAACAAGTGAAATTGCCAAGGCTTATAACAAGAACATGCATTTAAAATATAGAATTGTCAATCATGGTCATGAAACAATTCAAAACAAACATTTAACATGTTCAAGATAAAATAAATTATTCAACTCATGGCAAGCTAGGAAGTATAACAAAAATATAAACATAACTTGAATACAATAATAGGTAAAGTTGCTACCTTTAAGCTTTATTAGCTCTCTCTTACTTTACTTTTCTTCCCATACTAACAGCTTCATTATCTAAGCATCCATTCTCATTTCCATAGTGTCCAATAGCCCTAAATAAATATTACACATCAATTCTTAAATTCATTAGGACCACAAGAATTACTAACATCTCATAACGCAATTACATTCCCAATGTTGATTTAAAGGAACCTCTAAACTTTCCTTCCAGCACCTTTTAAACTTATTTAATGGTTTTTCAAAGATACTCACACTACATATTGGTGCTTATAATATTTTCAACGTTAAATATTCCACAATTAAACTCCCCTTTTACTATCATCACCCAAAATTAATGTTTAATCACCAAGAAACATCAAGCTTTGTTCTTCAAGCTTAACTTCACAAATTTCAGTTTTCATAGTGGTTATTCTCTCAAATCACTTGAGCCACTAACTTCTCATCTAGGAACCTCAAAACAGTGGCAAACTTGAATCAGTTTTCAGCTTCAAGAATATCACTTTAACCATTGAATTCATTTCACTTGCATATAACCTTAGTACATGCCGAAGCATTGCAATTCTGTGCGTGTTGGTTCAGTTTCCTTTTTTTTTTTTTCCCTTCAGAATTTGAACAGCGACATGAAAATGTTTAAAGCATAGCAGCCTCATCATTGATACAACCTATAGCTCATATTCCGTAACACCTTTGAGATCTGATTTTCTCTTCTTCTTCTTCTTTCCAGGTTTGCAAAATGCTTCCTCTATCTTAATAAATCAGCATGCGTGTGATAAAAAATACCATTACAAGTCTTACACTAACAACTAAACATGATTCTTATGATCTAATCCTTTTATTCATCACTTTCTCTCTCTGAGATTCAATTTCACTCACCGTCTTCTTATGAAAGACACCCCATATAAAGAAAATAATTGTGGATTAGTGTTTAGGAGACTTACCTCACTCAGATCCAACCTTGCGTGTGAGTTTCGGACCTCACTTCCTCTCCTTCGTCCACTTCGTTCTTGCTCCCTCTCTCTCTCTCTCCCTCGGTTTCTTTCTCCGTTCCTCTTCCCCTGTTTTTTTGTCTTCACCGACTTTGAAAGCCAAAGCAGAGAACTTAGACGGTTTTCATAAGCTGCCACTTGTGTGGCATGTGTTTTGGGGGTGGGGGTTCAAATCACAATTTCACCCTCTCACATTTTTCCTTTTTACATTCTGATCCTTTCCTCTTTTTTTTTTTTTTAATAAATCCAGAAATGCAATAATAACCATTTTGGTGCCAACAAGTAACTTCCATGAGATCAGGCAACTTGGCTTCTTAGGAACTACAAAAATTTCTCACATAAGCTTTATTACAAGCATGTTTGGTAAATGCTGTGGAGAATAGATTTTGTCTCGGATTGCATAAAATAGCTTTTGGAGAATAGCTTTTGAAAAAGCTGGAAAGAATAGCTTTTTGGAAAACCATGGTTTCCACTTCCAAACCATGGTTTTGAAAGTTAAAAACTATTCTGGAGAAAAAAGTATGTTTGTCTACCACTTCTGAAACCATGGTTTTGGACCCAGAAGCTATTCTGCATTTTCGAAACATGTTTGTCAACAGCTTTTTCAAAACCTTGGTTTTCTTTCAAAACCAAGGTTTTGACAAATTGCCAAACATGCACTACATCATATAGGCTTGATTCCTCCCATTAAGTGAATTTAATCACTTACAAATGCTTTTCTTTTTTCTTTTTCTGGAAATTCTTTGATTATACAATCAATATTAACTATCAATAATTCAAATTTATTAGGGAGTAATCCCCTATTTTTTTTTCAGCTCAAATTTGATCACTAGGTATTTTTTTATTATAATTTTCAAGAAAATACCTTATTCTAAGATAAAATTTCCTAAAATCCTCTTTTAACTAAATTCTCCATTCCTTAGGAAACCATTTTTATAAATTCACACAAATCTTAAAATGGGTTCCCCTATTTTTACACAATTATTTGAGGCTTCTTGGTACTTTTCATAAGTATATTTGACTAATAATTTTTTATTTTGCCAAAACAAAAAGAAGATACTAAAAATTCATTTTTGAGGTAATTTCTGCTATTAATACCTCAATCATGCCTCAAATATAATTTAACGAATTATTCTCCACCTTTCTATTCATTAGGGAAATTTTCCTGAAATTCTAAGCATAATTTCTCAAATTATCTTTACATACTCATAATTTTTAGAAATTACACTTTTGTCACAATCCGGGCGGTAGACATATGATTTTACCTTGGTGATTCCATTATTTTATTTGGCCCTTTATTAACATTTCACCTTTATTAAGGAGAACCAAATGTTACAAAGGGAATTATTTATCTTTTGGGATACTTTTTAGGATTATTGTTTAATTGGGCTTAGTAGCTTATATAATTTAGGCTCATTCTTCAGCTTGTAGGCCTAAAATTTGGGACATAACATATGTAGCATGACAGGGCCACCGATTATAGAAATCAAGAATCAGAATCACTTTACAGCTGTTCACGTGAAGAAGATAAGGAAGCTGGTCAGCCAAGTATATCTCATCTCAATAATATAGAACAGTAAAATAATACTTTTATATCATGCTGTGCCGTGCAGTGTTGAAATTAAGAAAAGTTGTTATTAATGGTTAATTAAATAATTACAAAACGATATAATGTGATGATAGCTTTGATTCCTATGGCTAGAGGCCATTACAACTTGCAGACGATGCCGAAGTGTCAATGAATACTCGTCATTCTCTAAGCGACTTATACATATTACATGTTAACACGTGGCTCATTATACCTCAGATGCTTGGCCAAAAGTGCGCTAGCCCTCATATTAGAAGCCATCTTTTATCCATGAGGATGTTTAGCCCTATGGACATTATCACGTGATAACACTTTCTTATTTTTGTATTGATCCATTCGCTATGCAGAGCCAAGCCATT
Source organism: Vachellia collinsii (assembly GCA_006871305.1). Taxonomy (NCBI): domain Eukaryota; kingdom Viridiplantae; phylum Streptophyta; class Magnoliopsida; order Fabales; family Fabaceae; genus Vachellia; species Vachellia collinsii. Next base: position 24,879 of record QFDD01001621.1, on the reverse strand, counting down.
TTTCAGGTATTACAATGCATTCAAACTAATCTGAATTGGCCATGGCAGGACCCTATAAGCGGCTAAACTACCACTAAATTTTAACGCTGTTGCATTTCCAAAGCTTAAATATAGAGAACACTTTCATGTAGCGAATATAGATACAATAAAAATTATAGTATTACCCTACCACCAAAATGGAGGTGGTTTTGTGAAGCCTAGTATAGCACCTTCCTTAGCTTACTTTATTTTATATTAGAGATTGTTATAAATACCTTTAAGGCCTTCCAATACTTAGAATTAACTAACCAAGTGAAATTTTAAGACTTTGTAAAAGTTACTGTTCACTCGGTAAATTATGAAATTTTGGCCAACTTTAAAAATTTATAGCTAATTTTAGAAAATTTGAAATTGAGTGGTTCAAATCTCTAAATGAAGGTTTTTAAGTTCCCTACATTGGAAAAATATCCATTTGTCCAAATTCCTAACCAATTAATACAGAATAATTCATGAAAAAATACTATTCATTTGGTCATTTTCCATATTTTTCTTCTAAATTCGGACTACCATAAGTTTATGCACAAAATTCCAAATTAAGAAAACTTAGGCTCATTTTAAAGCTTGCAATGTGAACTATTTATTTGAAAATTTTCAAAGAAATTGGACCTCATTTACTATATTTCACTGCTACCTCAATTTATGGTCTGAGAAGGGCGTTGGACCCTTTTGTCACATTCTTAACATGTTCCTCTCTTCACTTTCATACATGCTTTTCTTCAACACAATTCCCTAACCCTTCCAACATGTTCACATGCCCTAACCATACATCCCAAGTAGTTGAGGTTTAACATAGACATTTTTAAAACTCAACATACATCACATATACAACATAAATATAAATAGGCCTCCCTAGAACCTTGAAGACATTAGGCTTCTTCATGTATCCATCAAGTTGCTTTTGCGTCTATTATAAGCTTGGCCTAGGGAATGCTAATTTTGGAAGAGTGAGATTTCAAAGAAATCTCATAGCAAAAGCACTTACATAAACATTAATATGCATGATCATCATTCATTATCTAACTAAACATGCATGAACATTTTATGCTTTTATTTCTAAAACACTTGCACATCACCATGGCATGTTATAAGCACAAAATAATATGTTCAAACAACACATATTTGGCATGTAACATAGCACAAATAATGAACAATAATCAAGAGCAACATTAATGTATAGTTAGTAGCTTTGCTACCTTTGTCTCTTAGTTTTTAATTTCTTTTAACTTTGTTGACTTGTTCTTGATCCTTGGAGACTTCACTTTGCAACTTAACCTCCTACACATTTTTTTTTGGCCAAAACCTCCTACACATATCATAATGCATTTGGCATTAAAAATGAGTCATACCCAATGCATTAAAACATTCAAAACCTTACTAAATCTTCTCTTGAGCTTTAAGGGTCCTAAAGCCCTTAACTTTGCCAAAATTGATTCCAATGCTCTCAAAATTTCTTCTCACTTATACCCTGCACAATTTTGCTTTCTAAATCCATTGGAAGCATCAAAATCATTAAAAACTCATTCCTTCCCTTAGAAACAGCTATGACTAAAATAGTACAAAAACTGGGAAAATGTGATTTTTCAAACTTTCTTCCAAACACTTGTATAATCTTATTCCTAGACCACTTTCCATGCATTATTGAACCCAAAAACATCACTTCCCTTGCAAATGAAAATTTGGACAGCATGCCCCCTAGGGTTCATGATTTCCCAAAATTCATACAAGCATCAAACTAATACAAGACAACCATCAATCAACTCCAAATCATGCATGGAGTGTTTTTCTACCAATTATTTGTTCTAAATCCCTCTCTTTCTAATTTTTCTCTCTCAAGAACCTAACTTTCAGCAGTACATATCCACCATAAAACAGAAAAATAAAATCATAGAATTGAAGATGAAGGCCTAGGATCATGAAATAGAAGAGATTTCTTGCGTAAATCACCACTGACCTTTGAACTTGGTGTATTTTTGGCTCTCTTCTCTTCTTCCTCTTCACTTTTGTCTTCTCCTTCCTCTCCTCTCAATCTTGCACGAAAATGGCTCCCAAAAATGGTCTTGAAGTGTCTTGAAAAGTCTAAAAAATATATGCACATTTAATTGCCATTTGGTCCTTCAACTATTACATAATTGCAAGATGTGTTGGCCAGATTTTGACCCTTGATTTTAATCACCTTCCAAATAGACAAATACTAAGCATCAAGAGTATGATCTTGACACATGTCCATGTGATGTCATAGGGCCTATGTAACTCCAGCTGTGGGGCCCACTTGTACTAATAGAGTAACTATATCTGGCCAAAAATACTTTTTGAGGAACTCTTTGTTCACTTGACTTGTTTAAGGTAATCAAAAATTTATCTAGTCATTTCATAATTTTTCTTTCCTCATTGTTCTTCCAGAATTGTCTTTAATTAATTTTTGAAGAAAACCCAATTTCGAAGTTTTTCTGAGGCTTTTTCTTTTGGATCAAGGATGCCATTTCTGATTTTCCCTTGAAACCAATTTTATACAATACTAGAATTCCTGAGCTATTTTTCCTTACTCTGAGATCAGATATCTAAGGCCTCTAGGTATTTTAAATAATTATTTTTTGACTAATTATTTATTAAATAGCCAAAAATTAAATAACCTTTAAAATTCTCATAAAGGTTATTCTTTTCATTCTAACCTGAATTGGGCCTCAATTATTGATCAGTAAATTTTTATCTATCCTTTGGGACTCTGTAAAATTTTCAGATATTTTGGTCAAATTTTGACTAAAATGCGCTTTGACATTTCATTAATGCCCTCAAATTTCATAAATGGCAATTTGGTCCCTTGAATTTCAAAATTTCCACTTTAGTCTCATTTAAAATGACACTTTTGTGCCTTACTTTTACAAAATGACCATTTTGCCCTTACTTTCTCTACGTTTTGTATAATGGCATTTTTACTTTTCGTTTCCTTTCCTTTCGTCCTCCAAACCCTTAATCACTCTTTAATTACTCGTTTAACCTTTATATCCAATTATCAAAAACATGGATATTACACCTAGCCGTTTCTTCTTGAGCTCAGGTTTAAATGATTCGGCCAGACTAAAAATTTTACAATTTTTAATTTGAGATATAAATGTTATTAAATAATTAAATATTTCATCTTTTTTTTTCATAAATATAATAAGTAATTGTTAACAAAATCCTTCAAGAGACATAGATTCTATCTTTTTATTATTCAATATGTGTGTGTTATTTACTTCCCTTTTGACTATAGAATAGTTTACATGATAATCGGACATCATGAAATACAATTTGAGAATTATTTTATTTGTTTATCTTACATCAATATAAATGATTCTACCAAAGTTATATAACAGGAAAAAAAATTGTCAAACCGTTGAGAATCAAATTAAATATTCTTGAAATTTTGTGTGAACATTTTTTAAATTCCATGACTACTTGACATAGCAAACAACACTTCCTATAAATATGTTTGAAAAGTACGTGTTAAGCAAATAAAAACATTTATGATAATATATGCTTGAAAAGTGAAAGTTATAAGATATGAAAAATAGTAGAAAATAAGTCAAAATTAATGAATAAAAAAATCTAGTGGTTTTAAATGAGACAGTTTTTTTAAGTCTGTAGCCCTATTCAATTGATCCTTTTAGGTCCGATTCCTTTGAAACACAAAATTACAGATCCAACCATCCAATTAAATGAGCTTAATCAGACCGATTCAAAAGGCTCTTCCTTTTTCCCCGGCTCTATCGAGTGGGCCACCAATTATTGAAATAAAGAAACAGAGTCACATTACAGCTGTTCGTGAAGAAGATAAGGAAGTTGGTCAGACAAGCGGATTTCATCTCAATAATATATATAATACTACACTAATCCTTTTATATGACATGCGGTGTTGAAATTATGAAAAGTTGTTATTAAATGTTAACTAAATGATTAAAAATGATTGGGAAAACCATATTAAAGGTAGCAATACTTCCCTTAAATTTTTAATTTAGCATCTATATGTCTTTTCTCTTAATTAAATTTTTAATGTTGCTTTGTTAACATTATTAACATATGTACATGGGCTGATGGTGCTAATAGATCAAAGTTTTATGGGTTAATTGTGTGAAGAAGGTAAAATTAAAAGATTCAATTAAGAGAAAAATGAATACAAACACCAAATTAAAAATTGAGAAAAAGTGCACGTACCTTTAATATGTTTTGTCCAAAATGAAATGGATAGGTTGGTGGGGGACACGATGTGAGGATAGCTTTGATTCGTATGGCTTGGGGCCATTACAACTTGCAGACGATGCCAAAGCATCACTCTCGAAGCTACTTATATAGATAACATGTTAAACGTGGCTCATTATACCTCAGATGCTTGGCCAAAAGTGCTTTAGTCCTCCTAAGATCAGAAGCTATCTTTTAACCATAGGATGTTTATCCCTATGGACATTGTCACGTGGGAACACTTTCATGTAGCGCTAGCGAATAGATACAATAAAAATTATAGTCCTCTCCTGCCTCATTGTATTGCAACTCATCGAGTCTAGCCAGTTGATGGCTTTCCTATGATCAATTCTTATGTAAGAGATATATTATAACCTCCGGTTCTTATAAACATACGAATTTATTGGAGATATTAATAAAGTTAAATAAATTACTTTTAAATATTTATATTTATCATTTTTTTAAAACTAGTTTTGCTAATGTATAAAGTAATATATAAGAAATCATATAATATTTGCTATAAATAAATAATTTATCTAACTTAATTTTTTTTTTTAAATTTTCCCATGCCATTCTGATTTTCATAGAGGCGATGAACCCATAAACATAGGGGTTTTCTTTTCATTCTTCCGTGAAAGCAAAGCCAATATCCTCCTTTGCAATAAAATGACGAGTTCCTTCAATGCATTATTGGAGAGTTGGGTTGGAATTCACCTCGGCATAGTAATAATTGTTTGTCACATAGGATGACTCAGTGCTGACACATAATGAATTATGAGGGATAGAAAGATTAGAGATTTAGTTTGAAGCTAGTCAAAAGTTGAAGTACTAAGTTATACAAAATCAAAGTATCGGGATTAAATTATAAGTGAGTCAAAACTGAATAGGATTTTTTCTTTTTAAAAGGAACCAATTGATAATGTAAATTGTTAATTGATATGATATCAATTAATTGAATTAGATATGGTATACCTTTATCATTTACAATTCCCAATTCTTTTTCTAATCATATATACATTCTTCTATTGGATGTAATTTTGTTCAAAGCATTATTGAGCACCAAATGCCGATACATCTCATAATAGAAATTCAAATCTTTATTCACCATGTTGTGAAAGCGGCAAAAGTGAGAGCTTTCAACCAAGTTGTGAAAGGCGAGTCAGCGAAGCTTCCAGGCTGACTCTTCTTTATGGGCATTGGCATTGGCAGGGATTTTTTCCATGATGGCCTCCAGTTCCTGTAGTTTCTTTAGCCACACCGGGGGCACTGTTGTTGGATTGTTATTGCTCACGACGTGACATTCATGGGGTCCTTCCCTGGTTTCCTCCACCAGTTGTATGGTGGTGTTGAATAGGCTTACCAGGTTCCGTTGTTCCACCACCTCTTGGCGTCGCGAACCTTCTGAGGGATTAACATGACCCGCATTGGATCCCACAATAGCAGGGGGTCAGACATTTGAGTCACGGACACATCGTTACCTGGGGTCTAGATGATCGAGGGGGTGAAACCAAGATGCGACCCCCACAAGCGATCAATGTTAGTCAAGGGCGAGTCATGCTATTGGAGCTGCCGCGCGATAGATTGGACCTAAGCCTATGCAGTGAAGGCAGCAAGCTGCTCCTTCAATGCAGTGTTCTCATATTCTAGTGGCTTCAGCAGCTCCTATTGTCGCACGTGTTTCTCCTCCTAAGCAGTGACCTTCTTGGCTTGCTCTTCGGTTTAGGCCACTGCTTCTTGACCATATCGGCCAACTCCGTGATGCTCGTCTCGGAGGCAGTGGTTGAATGATTGGCTAAACTTGACGTCCTTCCTATCATGGTTAAGATCAATAGAAAACAAGAAACAACAAATAACGAGAGTCTAGAGTTCTTTTGTGTTAAACGCAGTAGCATTTTTAGGTAAAACTACTGTTGGGTTCCCACGATTGACGCCAAAATGTTAGTGCAAATTCCGTCGAAGGGAATAAACGAAATCGATTTGGGCCACCAACAGTAAACTGAAGGATAACGGGATTGCTTTTGATGCCGAGAAATGAAAAAAAGGATTTTATTAGAGGAGATCGAGATAGCGTCAGTATCGGTGAGCTGAGTATAGAGAAGGGAGAAAAGAATGTTCTCATAATGTTTTCGAGTGAATTCCCATGAGTACAATGGGAACAGTATGAAAAATAAATAGCAAATGTCATGGGTCGCCGACAACTAAAGGATTTGTCTATTTAGCAAAAAGAAGGGGCCCTCCTAGCTGGAATTGAATGGTATGTGCAGACTGATTTGTTGTGATCTGATGAGACGAGTCTTACACCCAGTTTGGTATCATGACAGAGTTCTTAATGTAAATGGAGGTGGAAATAGAAGTTATAATACCTAACTTCAAGGTTTTTTTAGAACTACTTTTGACACATTTGAACCCTTAAAGAATAATTAGTGTAAGCCATGTACAAATTTGTATAGCATGTGAATGCCTTACATGAATGTTTGATATGAAAGCTAATGACATGTGCGTGCTGAAATATGTTTGGGCTAAGTGGGACCTTTCAAAATAATTTCATATCACCCTCATAACAGTTTTTTATAATTAGTTATGAATTTTTAAATTTGGATAAAAAATCTTAAAATACCAAATGAACAGTAACCCAAAGATCAAGATACAAATTTTAATTGATGGGCTTTAATTAATATTTTGCTTGAACCATAGCGCTTTCAAATGTGCAACACATCCTGTAAAATGGAGGATGCTACATCTGCCATTGAAATTCTGTGTATAGCACGTTAGATAACTTTGCAGCAATGTAGTGTAAGAAAAATTGTAAGGGTCAGATCTTGTGGAAAGACTATCTGAGACGTATTCATGAAATATTCTTAAAATGTACTCTGTCATGTTTTTTACCCTAGATATAAGAATTTAATCCACTGGATTCTCAAATTTATAATTTTCCGTCAAACTATCTCTCTAGATTGCATATATTATAAATGTTAATATCAAAGTGGGTAACTTCCAATGCAAATGATTAAATGCAGTATTTTAGGAAAACCAAAACAAGTGTTTTATTATAAATACCTCACCTAAACTAATTTTAAGAATCATTAAAAATTATTTGCTCACCCCCAACCCATCAAATCTGTTTAGTGCAGATTTAATTTTTTTGAACCAGCAATTTTTCAATAAAAAAGTTATTATTTAAAAATATGATAGTTAAAATATTAACTCTACTTTAAATTCTATACCTATTAAAATAATTTTTTTATAAAAATAAAAAAAATTGAATGTGAACATTCTATATATCAGATTTGGATGTCCATATTTGATGGGTAGGGGGTTTATCATTTTGACGAACATCTATACCTATTCCATCTAGCTCACATTTAACACCAATGGAGTAATTTCCTCCTTACCATTTGTAAGTAACCCCTTTCAATTGTTCTTGTATTTTTGTCCTTATCATTTTGCTTGTATGTAAGATTCTATTGTTCGAAATTAGTAATCACAGTGACAACTGTAGGATCTGTCTGTTTAGCGTTTTCCAAAAAGAGCATCTTCTGATTCGAATAGTTCGTGCAGATTTGTTGATGATGGTCCAGCTATATATGCACGTCGTGGACCGGACACAGAAGGATCTGACGGCGCATACATATTATCTAAATCATATCTAGAAAAAAACCCTTTAAACAATTAAAATTAAATTGTCGTTGGGGTTTGGGGTAGCATCTAATTAACTCTCGGCGGTTGTGATTCATGCATGTGAGTGATTGTGACTTGGAGGATGAAGATGCTTTGTGTCTTGGGCTGCTGTTAACCCCAAGGAGATTATTTAGATTTTCAAGTCCTTCCATTACAAAAAAAAAAACATTGAATTACCGACGGAATTTTGGTTTACCACAAAATTTGTCACGGAATGAATTATCGACGGAATGAATTCCGTCATTAAAGTTATCGTCACAAATTGGCTATTGATGAAATTTTAGTTCTGTTGTAGATTACCGACGGAATATTCCATCGGAAATTTTGCTATGAAATTTTCCGTGGCAAATTCTGTGGAAAATTTCTTTCTCTTTTAATAAATAATAATGACACGTGTCATCTCCACAAGATGTCATCTCAGAGCCGGGCCTTCACCATGTGTCACCACCTGATAAATTCTCAATTTTGACTCTTCCAAGATTTAAACCCTCACCATCTGTGCATGCGCATGATGCCTTAACAATCGAGTTGTGATGACCTTATGTATTCTAAACGTATATTTCAATATATATATGTATATAATATTCTATTGTATAATAAATTATTTACATTTATACTTATTTACACACACACATTTAATATATACTCATATACATATATATAATATTTTTAAAAACTAAAAATAAATTGAATGATAATTTTAATTTATGTATTTATCATTTTACATATTTTCATTTTATTTTATATATAATATATTATTGATTACACAATAATATTTATATATTTATATGATTATTAATTTCATAATTTTTATTATTTTAAAATAATATTATTTCTAATATCTTCATATTTAATATTCATTTTAATTAATATATTAATTAAAATTTAATAATAAAAAATAATAAAATAAATAAGAAATTTAAATTAGAAATTAATAATTAATTAAAAAGAATTATAATTATAATAATTAATTAATAATAATTAAATTTTCCATAGAATTAGTCACAGAATATTTTTCCGTGGTTAATTCCGTGACAAAATTAGCCATGAAAAATTTCCGTCAGAAATTTCCATGAAAAATTTTTTCATAACTAATTTTGCCATGAAAAATTTCTGTCAGAAATTGTCGAGGAATATTTTTTTCCGTGGCTAAGTTTGCTACGGATTAGTCACGGAAAATTTTAGTCAGAAATTGTCATGGAATATTTTTCCGTGGCTAATTTTGTCACGGAAAATTTCCATTGGAAATGTTTCTAATCGAATTTCTGACGGATTACCAACGGAACTAACCATGGAATTAATTCTATTGAAAATTCAATGTTTTTTTGTAGTGTTCGAAGAAAACTATAAATTTAAAAGTTAAGTTAATTTCTTATATTTAGTATAATGTACAATATACCTAACTGGGGAAAGTAATTGAAGAACGATTACTATTTCTCCTCCAGTTGTAATGTGATGGATGCATAAAGAAGTGTATATGTCTTTACAACGGTTTTTTTATGAGTGTCTTAACAACGGTTACAATTACAATGGAAAATGACAAAAAAAGATTTTAGAAAATCTAAAATGACTAAGAGGTGTGAGGAGATTTACAAATGACAATAAAGGAACCAGATCTCAAAATGATATTTAAATTGGAGGAAAAAGACAAAATAAGAGGGAAAAGACAAAAATAGTCCTTAGTTATTTTAAAGCTCCAGCGATTGACCAATGACCTTGGGCACTGGAACTCCAATGATGGGTCATCTCATTCACAAGCTTTGTTATGTCATACCCATGTTTCATTTGTGATTACTAACTTCATTTTCTAGCCATTCATAAGTTTTGTGAAGGTATTTGCCACATTTTATTAGTAATTACCAACTATCCTTCGCCAATTAACTAAGGGTTAAGGGTCATTTTTTTCTAAGAAATATTCATGAAATATCATTGAGCACAATAGGTACCTAGAAGATTTTTTTTGTCTCAAAAATGTTTGGGGAGTTTTATTTCGTATCAATTTTGTTTTTATTTAACATATCACTTACGGAGTCAAACCGTCAATATTTGTTGACTAGTTTTGTTAGTGTGGTATACTTTTGTGGCATCTACCTCATTTTTTTTCCAACTCAGACTAAAAAAAAAATGTTCTTCTTCTACCAACAAATGGATCAGAAAATGAAAGTACAGAAAGCCACACACTCTGCTTTCGAGCCCATGCCTTGGTCACCTCATCCCCTCGATTGAGCTTAGAAAGCTCCTCACCCTTCACCACAATTTCAAGGTCACAATCCTCACCGTTACTTCCCAATCCAATGAAGCCGAATCCCACACTCTGAAATAAGCCATCCCTTCCACTGACTTTTGTGAATTCCTCGATGTCCCATCCCTAGACCTCTCTGGCCTGCTTGAAGATGAAGCGCCCATCGTCGAATGCCTATGCGTCGTCATGCGTGAAACAAAAGGCACTCTCCATTATCTTTCAAACATGGCGCACCCTCTTTTAGTGCTCTTAATCACTCATTAAGGATAATATGATCATTTGCACATATTTTCTATTTATCTTATCATTATTTTCAATCTACTAGACATAAAATTTTCCATCTGACCATTTTTCATTTCAATACGTACCAAACATGCTAGCACTTATGCATTTTCTATTCTATTCCATTCAATTCAATTCCATTCATTTCCATCATAATAGATTCTTTGTACGAAATGAACCCTAAGTGAATGAATGAATCCAATATGGACCCAAAAAAATATTGGGAAATTTATATCTATAAACATGTATTAACACATTTATTTCGATTATTTTACTGACTGGAACAATTGGAGTATGACACTCACGTCTAAGAAGCTAATAAGATACTTACATACTCTTAAATTATTTTGTAATAAATTGTGTAATGATATTCCATTTTCTTACCAAGTTCTTTGTATTTCACATAGTAGAAATGAACTTACTCCTTAAAATGTAATTATAGAGTGGATCACTTACCTAATGGATAATAGTATTAATTGTTATGGACAAGATTAATTTGATTGAAAAGGTAGTTATTTAGTCTTCTGTTGATGGTTTGTTCTAAAGAAACTGGGGAAGGTCAATATTTAAAGAGATTTAGGTTGAATATTTATACGAGGCCCATGAATGAATATTCTAATATCACCCCAGATTATATTAATAAAATAAATATTAACGATTATAAATAAAACATAGTAAATTAAAAGGGCTTACGATGTAAGGCCTCATTATTCTTTATAGCGATTACAGTTTAGTATTTTTGGGCGTGACAAAAATATTCACAAAAATGTGAACGTTGAGTTTTGTAAAATTAAACTATCAGGATTCTCAAGGCTTTTGTTGAAGGCTTGTGAGAGCAGAATGTGCAGCATTGTAACGGGAAGGGCAAGATATAGAAGAGAAGAGATACAGAATGAGAGGGGAGAAGGAAGAGAGGAGGAGGACGGAAAATATCAATCTTTATCAATCATCAAAAGTTGAGTATAATTGGTAACTCTAGCCCTCTTCATGGAGCTTATAACAATATAAAATCATAATAAAATCATAAATCAACTCCACAACGTAATCTAACATAATGAAGATGGTTGCAAAATATTAAAAGATAATAACTCAAATAAATCTTAGTCTTAATGGATAAATATTCTTATTCAGATTCCTATCGGATACCCCAATTAATATAATTAAATCCTAATTATTTATTATCCAATGCATACTCCACCAGAGATCATACAGTTTCAAAGTTGCTGGTGATTAAAGTGGCAGAGTGAATATCAAGTTATGGCATAGATTTCATCCATTCTGCAGATTGAAATTTTAGCTGTGTTAAGAGATCTTACATTGAAAGGATAACCCAGAACCACCAAACTTCTCTTCCATCACTTTGGACAATTTCTCTATCATCGAAGGTGAAAAATGATTAACCCAATCACCAACCACACCTTTCCTGAAGAAATCCTTGTTTTGAAACTTTTGCCCAAATTTTCCTGTCTTGTTGACCTCTAATTCCTTCAACTTCTGAAAGCTGCACAGCTCAATTATGTCTTCAATAACACCATTGCTTTCCTCCTCAGAATTGAATGGACAATCTATGAACTCTGCCACTCTTTTCAAGTAGAAATTAATATCTTCTTTCAAATCCTCATACCTTAGAAACAAAATCTTGTTTGGTGTCTCCTTGCTTGCTCTCCAATAACTCGACATATGTGTCCAAAATGGACCAGACTCATTGATCCCGTTTGAGTACCTCTCAAACGCTTCCTCGCATGATAATTTGGGTAAAGGTGGTTGTGCCAATTTGTTTACGAACAGCCAAAATGATACGAAATTGTCAAATGGGTTACGACATATATAGATGATCTTGCATTTGGATTTAATAATAGAATCAGGCAAGGAATGAAATGAAACATGTGTACTAAGAAGTCTTGGTTCAGACAACTTGGAGAGATCAGGAATCTGGTTATTTGCATAAAGATTGTACTCTAAGATAGGAACAAGCTCATGTGGATTGGAAGAGAGTAAGGGATGGTTATTTTGTGAAGGAGGGAAACACTTACGATTCAAAACAGCAAAAGTGAGAGCTTTCAACCAGGTTGTGCCAGATTTTGGCAAGGAGGCTATAATAATATCACTATCTTCTGCTTGAAAGTGCTTTTGACAAGAGACTATATTTTGAATTCGAGTCGGTACATACCAAATGTCTTGGTAGAGATAGATGTATGGATAGGCACAGCCCTTCCTTCTGGGAAGAGAAAGAAGTTCTTTACATTCTTGGCTCAGTTTTTCATGTTCTTCATCATAACCCTCATCCTCAAGCTCAACATTTGAGCGGCTTTTTGTGAATGATGTGGAAGTAAATTCAGCCATTGAAATGTTGTGTGTAGTACGTTGAATAACTCTGCATTATTTATAGGAAGTGGGTAGTATTAGATAAACATTGAGGGCCGAATCTTGTGAAAGCCTAGCCAAGACATGTTCAAATAATATTCGTGAAATATAACTTTCACTCGGTCATTTCCACTTCCACGTAACCCTTGTTAATTGTTGTACGTTCTTGGATTTTTTTTTCCTTATCATTTTGCATGTACAAGATTCAATTCTTTGAAATCAATAACCACTTTGACAACTAAAGGATTTGTTTGTTTAGTGAAAAGAAAGGGGCCCTCCTGATTAGAATTGAATGGTTTGTGCAGACCGATTTATTGTGATCTGATGAGACGAGTCTTACGCCCCGTTTGGTATCATGATAGAGTTCTTAATGTAAATAGAGGTGGAAATGGATGTTATAATACCTTACTTCAAGGTTGTTTGAGAACTACTTTTGACCAATTTGAACCCCTAAAAAATAATTAGTGTAAGCCATGGATGAATTTGTATAGCATGTGAATGCCTTACTTAAATGTTTGATATGAAAGCTAATGACATATGCGTGCTAAAATATGTTTGATATTAAATTGTTGTTTGGGGTAGCATCTAATTAACTCTTGGCTGTCGTGATTCATGGATGTGAGTGACTGTGACTTGGAGGAAGAAGATGCTTGTGTCCTGGGCTGCTGTTAACCCCATGGAGATTATTTAGATTTTCAGGTGCTTCAAAGAAAACTATAAATTTAAAAGTTAAGTTAATTTCTCATATTTAGTATAATGTACAATATGCCTAACTGGGGAAAATAATTGAATAACCTTTACTCTTTCTCCTCCGGTTGTAATGTAATGGTTGTAATGTAATGGGTGCATAACTAAGTGTATGTCTTTACAACGGTTTTTTGATGAGTGTCTTAACAACGGTTACAATTATAACGGAAAATGATAGAAAAAGATCTTAGAAAATGTAAAATGACTACGAGGTGTGAGGATATTTACAAATGAGAATAAAGGAACCAGATTTTAAAATAACATTTTGAAGGGGGAGGAAAAGGATAAAATAAGAGGAAAAAGACATAAATACCCCTTAGTTATTTTGAAAAAGTTCCCAACCAACCAATGGGCCACCGGCGTTGAAACCCCCTCCAATGACTGACCACTGACCTCTGGCGCCGGAGCTCCAGCGACCAATCTTCTCATTCACTAGCTTTGTTATGTTATCCCTACATACGTTAGTGACTACCAACTTCGATTCACCAATTAAGAAATTTTCATTTCTAATCATTCACATGTTTTGTTAAGGCATTCTTCACATTTCATTATAAATTACCAACATTCTTTTGCCAATTGACAAATTAACACTTTTAGGTCACTAACAAATTTTGTTAAGATATTCCGATATTTCATAAGATATTACCACTTTTTGATTACCAATTAACAAATTAATGCTTTTAGGTCATTCGCAAGTTTCTGACGAAATGTGGAGAGTCAAAGCATTATCTATATTTCATTAGCTATTATCAACTTTTGCTTACCAAGTAACAAATGTACACTTTTAGATCATTCACAAGTTTTGTTAATTAGGTATTGCCTATACAAAACATGTGAGTAACATAAAGTATGGATTTGTTACTTTGTAAATGAACATTGGTAATAGCTTAATGAAATTTGTTGATGCATATACAAAACTTGTAAATTACTCAAAAATGTGAAATTATTAATTGGTAAAAAGAAGTTGATATACTACAAAAAAACATGAAATTAGTCATGAAATTACCGATGGAATTTTGGTTTGCCATGGAATGCAATTACCCATGGAATTTCCGACAAAATTTGTTCCGTCAATAAATTCATCGACACCAATTGGTTATCGATAGAATATTTCGTCAGAAATTTTGCCACGGATATTTTTGTGGTTAACTTTGCCACAGAATTTTCCATGGCAATTTTTTTTTAATAAATAATAATGTCACATATGTATCACCCTCTGCCCGCAAACACCTCATAGCCGGCCCTCACCACATATCACCCCCGTCAGCTGCCATGTGTCGCCACCTAATAAATCCTCGGTTTTGGCCTTCTCCAGGAATCGAACCCTTGACCACATGTGCATGAGCGTGATCCCTGCCAGTTGAGCTGCGATGACTTTGTGTTTTCTAAATGTATATTTAAATATATATATATATATAATATTCTGTTGCGTAATAAATTATTTACATTTATAATTATATGTACACACACATATATTTAATATATACACATATTCATATACATAATATTATTAGAAACAAAAAATAAATTGAATGATAATTTTAATTTATGTGTTTATTATTTTATATATTTGCATTTTTTATATATAATATATTATTGATTGGACAATAATTTTTATATATTTATATGATTATTAATTTCATAATTTTTGTTATTCTAAAAAATATTGATTTTAATATAAAATTTATTACAAATAAAATAAATATTATTTCTAATATTTTCATATTTAATATTTATTTTAATTATTATATTAATTAAAATTTAATTAAAAATAATATAAATAAATAATAAATAAGAAATTTAAATTAGAAATTAATAGCTAATAAGAATTATAATTATAAGAATTAATTAATAATAATTAAATTTGTCACAGAAATTAGCCACAGAATTTTTTTGTGGCTAATTCCGTCGCTAAAATATTTTTCCGTGGCTAATTTTGTCATAGAAAATTTCCGTCGGAAATCTAATATTTTTTTGTAGTGATAATACTTAATGGAATGTGGAAAATGCCTTAAAAGAACTTGTGAATGAGTTATTTTATCTGCTTGTCCCTAAACTTTAAAACAGTTATATAATGACCAACAATGTTATAAACTTCCGTTAGTCACATATGAAACATCTTATCATTCTCTAGCTCTCTATGCTTCCACAGTAACCCCTGACCAAGGTCATGAGCACTGGAATTGAAAAGAGGATGGTTATTTTGTGAAGGAGAGAAACAACTGCGATTCACAGTGGCAAAAATAAGGTCTTTGAACCATGTAATGCCATATTTTGGTAAGGAGGCTTTAACGATATCATTTTCTCTTTCTTGGAAGTGCTCTTGAAATGAGCATATCCCTTGAATACCAATGTATTGGTTAAAATAAACGTTGGTGCAAACCAAATGCCTTGAAAGAAAATAAAATGGTGCAGCTCTGAATTGTTACGATTGTTTAAAAAAATAAATAAATTACACAATTTTAGAGTATTTTTAAAAATATTATTAAAAATTCCAAACAACGTAATTTTAAACTTATATGACATCATAATGCGATTTAAATTATGTAGAATCTAATAATAATAAAACAAATAAAAATATTTGGGAGGTTTGAGCATTACAAAAGGAACTATAGAGTGGCATATTAGAGGGCCCTGGCCAATGAAAGTGTGGCCCCTTTCCTCCTTGTTGTAGAAAGAAAGAAGCAATTCACTACATTCTTGGCTAACTTTTATACTTCTTAGCAAGAGTCGTTCTCAAACTCAACATATTTGATTGGTTCTGTAAAGGAAGTGGCAGTGGATTCAACTCACAAGTTTCCATTATTTACAGCGTCACTTGGCCAGTGATTATTGAGATTAATTGTTTGGGTTTAACAATTACGTTGCAACTAGTGGAGTGTAACGGGCAGGACCAGCCGGCTTGATGATTAAAGCTGGTTGATCTTTTGTTTCAGCCATTGGAAGGATGGTATGGCTAGGTAATTAACTAGTAAACAAGTTAGAGCTGGACAAAAAGGCTGGCCCTTCACCGACTCAGCGAAAATGGAGGTGGTTTTTTTGGAGCCCGGCTTGTTTGTCTTGAGCTTGGGTTTAATCGATTCGGCCTAATTAAAAAAATTTAATATTTTTAATTTGAGATATAAGTGTTATCAAATAATTAAATATTTTATCTTTTTCTCCATAAATATAATAAGTAATTGTTAACAAAATCTTTTAAGAGACAGAGATTCTATCTTTTCATTATTATATATGTGTGTGTGTTATTTACTTCCCTTTTGATTAGAGAACAGTTTACATGATAATCGGATATCATGAAATAATACAATTTGAGTGTTTTATTTGTTTATCTTACATCAATAAAAATGATTCTACCAAAGTTATGCAACAGAAAAAATCTTTGTAAAATCATTGAGAATCAAATTAAATATTCTTGAAATTTGAGTGAAAATTTTTTAAATTCCATGAGGTACTTAACAAAGTAAATAACACTTCCAATAAATATGCTTGAAAAGTACAAAGTGTTAAGCAAATAAAAAAAATTATGATAATACATGCCTGAAAATTAAAGGTTATAAGATATGAAAATACAAGAAAATAAGTCAAACTAATGAATAAAAAAATTTAGCGAGATTAAACGAGGTCAGCCTTTTTAAGCCGACAATCCTATAGAACTGACCCTTTTATGCTCGATTCTTTTTAGAGCTCAAAATTACAGATCCAACAATTCAATTAAACTGGTTTAATTAAGTCAGCCTGTTTTCACGGCTGCATCAAGTGGGCCACCGATTATACGTTGAAATAAAGAAACAGAGTCACATTACAGCTGTTCACGTGAAGAAGATAAGGAAGTTGGTCAGACAACCGGATCTCATCTCAATAATATATAATACAAAAGTAATCCTTTTATATGCCATGCCGTCTTGAAATTAAGAAAAGTTGTTATTAAATGTTAAGTAAATGATTACAAATGATAGAGAAAACCATGTTAAAAGTATTTATACTTTCTTTAAATTTCTAATGTAGTATCTATGTGTTTTTCCTCTTAATTAAATTTTTAATGTTGCTTTGTTAACACTATTAACTTATGTACATGGGCTGATAGTGCTAATAGATCTAAGTTATATGGGTTAAGGTAAAATTAAAATATTTAATTAAGAGAAAAATGAATATAAATACCAAATTAAAAATTGAGTAAAAGTAAACGTACTTTTAATTTGTTTTGTCCAAAATGAAATGGATTGGTTGGTGGGGGACACGATATGAGGATAGCTCTGACTCGTATGGCTTGGGGCCATTACAACTTGCAGAAGACGATGCCAAAGCATCACTCTCGAAGCTACTTATATAGATAACATGTTAAACGTGGCTCATTATACCTCAGATGCTTGGCCCTCAGATCAGAAGCTATCTTTTAACCACAGGATGTTTAGCCCTATGGACATTGTCACGTGAGAACACTTTCATGTAGCGAATAGTTACAATAAAAATTATAGTCATCTCCTGCCTTTTAGTGTATTACAACTCATCGAGTCTAGCTAGTTGATGGCTTTCACAAGAGATATATTAATATTATTACCTCCGGCTCTTTTAAACATAAGAATTGATATTGGAGGCATTAATAAAGTTAAATAAATTACTTTTAAATATTTATATTTATCATTTTTTAAATTAGTTTTGCTAACGTATAAAGTAACATATAATTTAATGATAGACATAAATATTTTAGAGAAATTATATAATATTTGCTATAAATAAATAATTCATCTACCTTCCTTAATTTTCTTTTAAATTTGCCCTTGCCATTCTGACTTTCATAGAGGCGATGTACCCATAAACAGGGGTTTTCTTTTCATTTTTCGGTGAAAGCAAAGCCCATATCCTCCTTTGCAATAAAATTATGAGTGGGTTAAAACTGAATAGGATGTTTTTAAATGGAACCAATTGATAATGTAAATTGTTTATTGATATGATATCAATTAATTAAATTAGATATAGTATACCTTCATCATTTACAATTCCCACTTCTTTTTCTAAGCATATATATCATTTTATTTGATGTAATTCTGTTCAAAACATTATTGATCACTAAATGTGGATACATCTCATACCAGGAATTCCAATACTTATTCACCATGTTGTGAAAGCGGCAAAACTGAGAGCTTTCAACTAGGTTGTGCCAGATTTTGGCAAGGAGGCTATAATAATATCACTGTCTTTTGCTTAGAATTGCTTTTGGAAAGAGACTATGGCTTGAATTCGAGTCGGTATATACCAAATGTCTTGATAGAGATAGATGTATCGATAGGCACAACCCTTCCTTCTGGGAAGACAAAGAAGTTTTTTACATTCTTGGCTCAGCTTTCCATGTTCTTTGCATAATCCTCATTTCAAGCTCAACATTTGAACGGCTTTTTGTGAATGATGTGGAAGTAAATTCAGCCATTGAAATGCTGTGTATAGTACGTTAGATAACTGTGCATTATTGATAGGAAGTGGGGTAGCATTAGATAAACATTGAGGGTCAAATCTTGTGAAAGGCCAGCGAAGACATGTTCAGATAATATTCTTGAAATTATTGTACCCTCTTGGATTTTTTTCTTATCATTTTGCATGTGTAAGATTAATTTGATTATTTGAAATTAACAATCACTTTGACAACTCAAGGGTTTGTCTGTTCAGCGAAAAGAATGGGCCCTCCAGGCTGGAATTAAATGGTTTGTGCAGGCCAATTTTTTGTGATCTATTGAGACGACTCTTACACCCGGATTGTATCATGATAGAGTTTTTAATGTACATGGAAGTGGAAATAGATGTTATAATACCTTACTTCAAGGTTGTTTGAGAACTACTTTTGACCAATTTGAACCCTTAAAGAATAATTAGTGTAAGCCATGTATAAATTTGTATATAATGTGAAAGCCTTACTTTAATGTTTGGTATAAAAGCTATTGACATATGCGTGCTAAAATATGTTAGGGCTAAGTGGGATGGTTAAAGAAAGATTAAAGGACTTAATACATCCTAAGCTTTGTGAGAAGCAGAATGGGGTGAGGCCAAAATAGAGCATATGATATCCTCTGCCCTTGAAATTTGGTGCATAATTAATAGACATCCTAAGCTTTTAAAAACTCCTAATTTGCAAAAGTTGGATGTGTGTTGGGTGTTAGTAATTCTTAAAGTTAGAACAATATCTGGAAAATCTCCTCTAAACAAAATTATAACATTTGAATGGGTTTTTGTGGAGCATGTGGAAGTAGCTCCAGCTGTATATCCTGGATTTTGGTTAAATAATCCCAAAAATAATTTTTAAATATTTATTGAATTTTGGTTAAATAAAAGAGGGCTAGCGGAATCTAATTATGGAAATATCCCTAACTAATTGGAAAAAAAAACAAAGGAAAATTTATATATGAAGAGAATGAACTAAAAGAAATAATTATGATAATTATGATGCCCAAGTATGAACTTGAAATCTTGACGCCACCTCTTCAGTATACTTTTAGGCTGCAAACAATACCAAATGCTCATTGGAATTGGTATTTGTAAAGTAAACACATAGAGATTTCTATTAAGCATTAAATCATGTCAATTGGATACATATGCTATGAGTTAAACCGTAGTGCTTTCAAATGTGCAACACAGCGAGCAAATGGAGGATTTTACATCGGACATTGAAATTCTGTGTATAACACGTTAGATAACTTTGCATTATTGTAGTGTTAGAAAAATTGTGAGGGCCAAATCTTGTGGAAAGACTAGCAAGACATTCAGAAAATATTCTTAAAATGTACTCCCTTGTGTTTAATCCACTGTACTCCCAAATTTATAATTTTATCATCAAACTATCTCTTTGAATTACATATATTATAATGGTTTATATCAAAGCGAGTTACTTCCGATGCAAATGATTAAATGTAGTATTTTAAAAAAATCAATACAAGTGTTTTATTATTAAATACCTAACATAAACTAATTTTCTCAATCTTTAAAAATTAATTTTTCACCAGTAATTTTTTAATAAAAATATTATTTAAAAATATCACTACAAAATATATATATCTATATATACAATATCTAATATTATTATAAACTAAAAATAAATTGGATGATAACTATTAATTTTATATATAGAATATCATTGATTGAGTAATACATTATTATAATGAACTAATATTTTTATAAAATTATAGAAATGTTAATTTAATAGTTTTTATTTCTTAAAAATATTATTTTTAGGTAAAAAGATTATCTTTAACAAAAACTCTTATGAATAAAATTTAAAATAAATAATTTTTAAATAATTTAAAATTAAAAAAATTATCCTAACCTTGAGCAGTGACAGAAAATGTCAGTGCTGAAGGTATAAAATTTTAAAATAAAATAAAATAAATAATTTAAAATTAAAAAAAATCATAATCTTCAGCGGTGATAGAAAATGCCGCCCCTAAAAGTATTAAGTTTTTAAAAAATTTAAATAATTAATTTTTAAATAATTTAAAATTAAAAAAAAATCTTAACCTTCAGCGGTGACAGAAAATATCATCACTGAAGGTATTAAATTTTCAAAAAAAATTAAATAATTAATTTTTAAATAATTCAAAATTAAAAATGTCACCGCTGAAAGTATTAAAATTAAAAAAAAATTAATTAATTAATTTTTAAATAATTTAAAATTTTAAAAAAAATCATAACCTTTTTTTTGTCACCGCTGGAGGTATTAATTTTTTTTAAAAAAAAATTAAATAATTAATTTTTAAATAATTTAAAATTCAAAATTTTTTTACCTTTAACAGCGACAAAAAAAGCCACCGTTAAAAGATATATTTTGTCGCCGCTGAAAGTCGTTGTTGAAGTTTGTTTTTGGTTGTGTATGATAGTTAAAATATTAACCATACTTTTGATTATATACCCCTTAAAATAATTTTTCTATAAAAATAAAAAAAAAAATTGAATCAGTCTAGATAATGTCCAAATTTGATTGGTAGAGGGCGTTTATCATTTTGATGAGCACCTAGTCCTATTCCATCAAGCTTACATTTAACACCAATTGAGCAACTTTCTCTTACCATTTGCATGTAACCCCTTTCAATTGTTCTTGTATTTTTGTCCTTGTCATTTTGCTTGCATGTAAGATTCTATTGTTCGAAATTAGTAATCACAGTGACAACTGTAGGATCTGTCTGTTTAGCGTTTTCCAAAAAGAGCATCTTTTGATTCAAATAGTTCGTGCAGATCTGCTGATGATGGTCCGGCTATATATGTACGTCGTAGACGGAACACAGAGAAGTGACAAGCATACACATCTAAATCATATCTATAAAAAGATCCTTTAAATAATTAAATTAAATTGTTGTTTGGGGTAGCATCTAATTAACTCTTGGCTGTCGTGATTCATGCATGTGAGTGAGTGTGACTTGGAGGAAGAAGATGCTTGTGTCCTGGGCTGCTATTAACCCCATGGAGATTATTTAGATTTTCAGGTGCTTCAAAGATGCTCAAGTATGAACTTGAAATCTTGACGCCACCGCTTCAGTATACTTTTAGGCTGCAAACAATACCAAATGCTCATTAGAATTGGTATTTGTAAAGTAAACACATAGAGATTTCTATTAAGTATTAAATCATGTCAATTGGATACATATGCTATGAGTTATGAATTTTAAAATATGACTCTCAGAATCTGTTTGAAAATCAGAGCAACTTTAGAAACATTACTAAACGGTCTTGATCTACACATGATCAGGCTATGGTGATATTTTATTAGGTAAAGAACTTCAAGAGCTTTCATAAGAGTTTTTTTATAATTAGTTATAATTTTTAAATTCAGACAAAAAATCTTAAAATAACAAATGAATGGTAACACAGAGATCAAAATACAAGTTTTAATTGATAGGCTTTAATTAATAATTTGCCTGAACCGTTGCAACACAGCGAGCAAATGGAGGATGTTCCATCAGACATTGAAATTCTGTGTATAGCACGTTAGATAACTTTGCATTATTGTAGTGTTAGAAAAATTGTGAGGGCCAAATCTTGCGGAAAGACTAGCAAGACATTCAGAAAATATTCTTAAAATGTACTCCCTCGTGTTTTAATCCACTATACTCCCAAATTTATAATTTTATTGTCAAACTATCTCTTTGGATTGCATATATTATTATGGTTTATATCAAAGCAAGTTACTTCAAATGCAAATGATTAAACGTAGTATTTTAAAAAAATCAATACAAGTGTTTTATTAATAAATACTTAACATAAACTAATTTTCTCGATCTTTAAAAATTATTTGTTCACCAAAACGAATGCATATTTAATCTTTTTGAACTAACAATTTTTTAATAAAAATATTATTTAAAAATGTGATAGTTAAAAGATTAATTATACTTTTGATTATATACCCTTTAAAATAATTTTTCTAAAAAAAAAATTGAATCAGTCTAGATCAAATCTGAATGTCCAAATTTGATTGGTAGAGGGCATTTATCATTTTGATGAGCACCTAATCCTATTGGATCGAGCTTACATTTAACACCAACTGAGAAGCTTTCTCCTTGCCATTTGCATGTAACCACCTTTCAATTGTTGTTGTATTTTTGTCCTTATCATTTTGCTTGTATGTAAGATTCTATTGTTCGAAATTAGTAATCACAGTGACAACTGTAGGATCTGTCTGTTTAGCGTTTTCCAAAAAGGGCATCTTTTGATTCGAATAGTTCGTGCAGATTTGCTGATGATGGTCCAGCTATATATGTACGTCGTGGACATATCTATAAAAAGATCCTTTAAATAATTAAATTAAATTGTTGTATGGGGTAGCATCTAATTAACTCTCGGCTGTCTGTTTCATGCATGTGAGTGAGTGTGACTTGGAGGAAGAAGATGCTTGTGTGTCCTGGGCTGCTGTTAACCCCATGGAGATTATTTAGATTTTCAGGTGCTTCAAAGAAAACTATAAATATTAAAGTTAAGTTAATTTCTGATATTTGGTATAATGTACAATATGCCTTAACTGGGGAAAATAATCGAATAACCATTACTCTTTCTCCTCCGGCTGTAATGTAATGGATGCATAAAGAAGTGTATGTCTTTACAACGGTTGTTTTATGAGTCTTTTAGCAACGGTTACAATTATAATGGAAAATGCCAACCCGACAAGGGTCTGAGTTCTTTCAACCGTGTTGCTTGGCTCGTGGGTTTTGGCAAGCCAATCTGCAACCTGTGAATAATAAATCAATTTCATGATTATAGAAGATAATAAAAGAATACAAAAGATTATGAGAGATATGGACATCCACATAACATTCATAATATAATAAATATTAACATAAAATAAGAAAACTAAATTGAAATGTTTAATAATATGAAAAATTCTATATTTATATTTATATCCACGTTTTTGTTCTATAAAGAAGAAATATCTATATTTTTGTTTGTGTGCGAACTATTATATATCTAAAATTTTGCACTTAAAGGTCATGGACTATGATCAACGACATTAGATTTTTTTTTCTCCGCTGTAAGCATCCTCTATTAACATGAATTCTAGTCATATGTTCTACTCCGATCAACCGGTAAAGGCATTAGTATACCTGCAGGCAGGAGGAAGTCATTGGTCGAATCCTCACTTGGTCACAGGATGCCAACCAATAACGTAGACATCACTCACTCAATTGCAAAAATGCAACTCATTAGCGACCGAATTTTCCGTCCCTAATTTAATAAATTAGTAACGGTGAATTCAACCGGAGCAACATATTAGTGATAGAATTTCCATATCTGAATTTCGGTTGCTAAAATTACTATTTTGTAGTGATTGCGCAAGTTAAATTTGGAACTTAATTCGATTGCTTGGTGACGTGAGAGTTTGAAAAACTATCAGTTGTTAACATTTAAAACTAATGTAAAAAATTGTTATAAAAGACATGTAAAAAATCATTTTGAGCTGTTTTTTTTAAATATTTATTTAAAACTTAAAAAACTTACAAGAGCAAATTAAATTGAAAATGAATTTTATGCATCACGTTCATTCAATATTCAACATGTACATACAAGGGCGAATTCGTACATTCCTTCACTGAACATGGCGAGTGTCTCGTAATGCATTCGTACGGACCATATTTTAAAAGCTGATCATAAAATAAAAGTAAAGTTGATGGTTATCATCTGAAAGTGAAAATTTGATGGCTAAAGAGCATAATAATGAAAAAGATAGACCAAAACCACCCAACTTTTCTTCCATCACTTTGGACAATTTCTCTGCCATTGAAGGGTTAAAATGATTAACCCAATCACCCACTTCACCTTTCCTAAAGAATGCCTTGTTTCCAATC
>QFDD01001620.1:0-28405 GCA_006871305.1 Vachellia collinsii | reverse complement strand
TGTACCATTCCTATATCCAGTACTTTTACTGTTCGTAACTTTCATTAAATATTAAGATGTACATCCGTTGTGAAACTCCTTGCAAATTTGCAGGTACCAGGAATTTTGTTCACACCCATTTGTCCACATTCACTATCTTTCCGGCCATTGATATTGCCGGAGTACGTCACTCTTCGGGTGCAAATACCATTTAACAGCCGAAGCCCTGCATGGGCTTCCTTCGACGGCAAGGACAGGAAGCAGTTGGCACCTGGGGATGCACTGGTGTGCAGTATGGCACCCTGGCCTGTTCCTACGGCGTGTCAGGTTGATTCCACAAACGACTTTTTGCGAAGCATACACGAAGGCCTCCACTGGAATTTGAGAAAGACTCAGTCATTTGATGGACCTAGAGAGTTGTAATTTCTCAGTTAAGTTTCTTGCTGGGCAAGTCTACAGAGAGTTCGACTTATCAGGGAGATTTATTGAATATCTTGATCAGTGGTAGATCTGACTTTATTCAGAATCTCTAAGTGGGATTCTCTGTGGATTTACCCATACCACCCATTTTCCTTTCTTACCTTGCCTGTAGCAGGAAATTGGGTTATCGTAAGTTGGGATATATTATAGATAGGGTGTTATAATGTATTATAATTAGTTCTTTCACAAATAGTTTCTGGTAATTACCATATACTACACAGCTGGTATTCGCGGATGATGATGACGACAAAAAAAAAAAAGTAGAGTTTGAAATGAATTATATAAGATAATGTTCTGGTGCCAGAAATTGTAAGAATGAGATATAAGAATCCAATGTTCTTTTGGGCCCTGTGGTTTATGTAAGAGAATGGGTTTTTTTTTTTGGAACAAAAGAGAATGGGTTACTTGCACAGAAATGGAGATATATAATACTTGTTATATTCATGTGATCATTATTCAAATTGGATTAGTATTACTTGAGTGAAAAGGGGATCATTCATAATATTAAACTAGAAAAGGTCAATGAATATTTACATGTAGTTGGCAAAAATAAAGAAAGCAAATCGATGATCAATAACATCAATGATGTTCGTCGCATTAGCAGACTGCGTGACAAATCCATAAGCGGCTGCTACAATATCATCCGGCCTGTAGGATTCACCTGCAAAGAGGCGCTTGTTAAGAGCTTCCCAGAGCTTTCAAGTCAATATATTATATAACAAAGGTCAGGATCCAAGAAACTGAGGAAGAAGGGGAACGTGAATGATTTGCTTCCAAAAATGTGATCAATGTCCCCTTCTCTGCACTCAAGTGACTTCTTTCAAAATTATTGATCAGTTTACCCTTGACCGTTAGCCAAAGAAATGAATGCATAGTTACGCCACCTGCCATTGCCAAACGAGCTTCCAGCACAGGTCTTCTGAGTACCATACTTCTCCTCCTTCCATTTATGAGCTGTACATACTGAGAGAGCACTACTCAGGATAAGATCCCATGAACAAGTGTACCATCTCCAGGTTTCCACTTCAGCCCCAAGAAAGTATATATCTGGCCAAGCCTTAGCGATGCTTCTCTATGTGCGGGATCATACGGTTTTCTTGAAAGCATAATTGGTTGCCAATAGGAGATTAGGCTTGCTTACAAGTTGAAATCCAAGCTTGGAGAGGAACGCACAGTTTTGACTTTGAAGCCTCTTAAGACCACATCCTCCCGGACTAAGTGGCTGACACATCTCCTTCCAGTTAACGAGATTAACTCCTTTGTGGTGACTATTGGCACCCCATATGAAGCTTCGATCAATTTTCTCAATCTTTTGACGACATGAGGAGGGCAACATGGAAGTTTGCATAGCATAATACGGGATAGTAGTGAGTACTGACTTGGTGAAAGTATTCTTCCAGCTAGTGATAGGGAACGAGCTTTTCAAGTTGTTAACTTTTGTTGGACTCTCTCGACTACATAGTGGGAAATGTCCTTCACAACGAGCTTTGTTGGATTGATCTGGGAGAACAAGGTTGGGAAGCAATGGCTTCAGGCGGTTGACAATGATTTTGGTGATCACCTTGTAAGTGACTTCTTTTTAAACATTTTGGGATGAGAGTGATGAGAGTTCGATGGTGGAATGAGTCAAAGGCCACTTTCTGAAAGATACTTGTGATCGCATTGTAGAGAGAAGGATTGACAGTTTCCTACTGTGATTGGTAAAAGAGAGCATGTAAGCCATCTATAACTGGGGCCTTAAGGGGCTTCATGGCAAATTACTCTTGTTTAACTTCTTCTGGACCGATCATAGCAGTTAGTGGAAACCACTAAGAGTGGTGAATGCAAGGGAACATACCTCTACAAGAATAGGGAACTAGGCTTGTGTCATTATCCTTGTAAAGGTTCTTGAAGAATTGTTGAGCCATATGCCTAAGAGTTCCCTCATATGAAATCCAAGTGCATCATCATTCTTAAGAGTGTTGATACAATTATCGTGGCGTCTCATAAGTGCCTTGGTGTGTAATAGTATGAGGTATTGTGATCTCCTAGGCAAATCTAGTCACACCGAGACTTTTAGAGCCAAATAAGTTCCTCATGGAGACAGGCATCTCATTATCAGACCTGAGTTGCTTATCCAAGCTTTATTGGTAAGAGGATGGAGGTTGATCCTCAAGAGCTCTCTGTACATAGACGATGCAAGCCAAGAGTCTTACTTTACTCCTCCCAATGGAACTGAAAACTTGTTGATTCCATGTCACAGTGCATTTTGTGAAATTAATGATATTGTCTACAAGCTAGAATTGTGATCCCAATTATCTTTGAGCATATGAGGGAAGAGGTCGTAAGTGAGCCAAGCTTCCTGGAAATGAAAGGGTCTAGGTTGATTACTTGTTATAGTATGGAGTCCCAGGTCCATGATTAGGGGTTGATGGTGAGAGAAAATCTAATGAAGATGGAAGACTTTAGAATTGGGAAAGAGCTGGACCCAATTGGTGTTAGAGTGAGCAAGGCCAAATCTAATGAAGATGGAACACTTTAAAACTTGGGCCTGAGAAGCTTAGAGCCAACAACCTGTTACCTTGACAAAAGGATTGAAGCATGCTTGCCCTTTTTTTGGTTGCCTACCCAGTTTATCAGAGATTTGCTTCGACTACATCCAGGACACACCTGGTTGTGGTGGGTGAAACTCCCAATAGGGATTTTTGTATATGTTGGGGCTCGAACTCGAGACCTCGCTTAAGTGAAATCAAGCTTGCTTGTTGTTCACTTAAAAATAGAGTGGCATTGAAGTTCCTTGAAAGGACCTAAGGTGTGGTAATATTTTGCAAGATCATTATGAGAAAGCTCTAGAGGTTGTTCAAACTTATGGGTTCAGACAAACATAGATAGACGTAAAAAGAAAACTGTGAGGCTCCCTTGAGAGTGATTCTTGAGTGAATGAATTAATAATGGCTGGTGATGATATCTATTTCAACTTCATCAGACCATAGGATCTTATATACCTTCAAAGTACCAATTGGCTTCAACCTTGTTGAATCATTGAATTCCCAATTTTTTGATGACCTTACAAGCCTTACATCTAACATTTGTGGTTCAACTAGTACAATAACATGGGAATAGTAATTACCAAGGAATGATTTTGAGTATTGAGTGAAACTTATTTGCAATGGCACCCTAATAGTCCCAAATGAACAAAGACATAATAACTAAAAGGAAAGTGATGGAGAATTAGCACTCTATATGAGCTTCTCTTTGTCATCATTATCCTTAGGTGTGGAGTCTTTGGTTTTGGGCTTCAGTTTCTTGAGGGAGATACTAGTTTGGGATTTTAGGACAAACTTGGGTTGGGCTTGGTTGGGTGGTTTGGGGTTAACATTTTCCTTCCCTATATAGAAAGGTTGGGTTGGTGGGCTTTGGAAGTGGGTTGAAGGGAAATTTTAGGTTTGGGGAAGGATACAACATTGTGGAGGTTAGGGTCTAATGTGGCAGTAGAGGTGGCTATATCGGTGTGACTAGCAAAGAGGTTTTCAAGTTTAGTTCTATGGCCAATTGTTTTAGAAAATTTATCTGTCAGGGATGCTATATGAGTAGTGTTGATATGACGTTTCTTATTTTTGGTAATCTTTTTTATGGATTTCACTTGACCAAAGGGTTTATTGGGAATTGACATTCTTTTTGTGACTAAGGTAGGTAGCAATATTCTTTCCCATTTTATCTTCTCTAACAATTAAAAGGTTAAGCCTGTTTTGCCTCTTCATACATCATTCTAGTAAATGGGTCTTGTTGTTTTACATATGTCTTCTTCCCCTTGTGGCTAGCTAAGTAGTAGCAGGGTGGTGAATTATTGCAAGATCCTAGACTATTTTTCTAGGGATAGACATTTTCAAGATGACCATAGAGACCACAACAATAGTAAGCCATGGTTGTTATATGGCTCTTATATTAGTGGTCGTTATGTTACTTCAAGAGGTTATTAGTTAGTTAGATGAAGTATTAGCATAAATAGGGATTAATTAAGATGTATGAACTTGTCTTGGATATTGAATACATAGTTTCTCTCTTATTTCTCTTTTTACACACATCAATGGTATCAAAGTCGGTCTTCCCACCACCATTGTCACTGCCTCCAGAGGTCACCATAATGACAATCCTTGCGCTGTCACACAGTTAGGGAAGCTAAATCATCTTTCTATTTTTGAATAATACGCACAACAATTCAAAAACTTTCTACCATATACACGCTTGCTAAAGTCCATGCTATCAAGGTATTCATCAATGGACTTTCGCTAGACCTTCAAGAGGTAGTCCAATTCTTTAGTCCAAGCAGTCTTTTCACAACAATTTTTTTTGCTAATATTCATGAACAATATGGACCGAAATCAATCTACCACAAGACTTGGTTGCGAAAGACGATGATCAAGATTGAAGCCACCTACAAGTGTAAGACACTAAGTCCAATGGAAACAGAATAGATGAAGATGATAGCATGGACACAAACGATGTGAAAAACCAACAATAAAATGATGAATCCATGATAGAAGCACTAGTGGAATTGAATGATAGAGGCAAAGATGAAGAAAAATGTGAAAGAATCTTGGATCTGGAAGTTGCAAATAACAATTTTAAAGAACTAGAGGGCCTATATGAGATAGAGAACATAGAAGATGAATGTCTTTTTATCAAGAAAGATGAACAAATGATCAACGACACAAACAAGAAAAAGTAAACACACTCATCAACTGGAAGACTAATCTTACCATGATTCAAACCCTCTAGGATAAGGCACTTGCTCAAGAATGCAAGCCTTCTTCGCTTTCAATGTTCACTAGCCATAAGATGTATTCGCAAAACTAGAAGATGCCTCCACTACTTTCTATCGGGCATATTTCACAAACATCGACTTCACAAACATCTTATATGTTAAGTGCTTGACCCATTATTGAGTCAATTGGGGAGAAGCCCAAATCACATCTACCATATTTGGTGATCTCTACGGATCTAATTGTTACAACTCCAAGCACGTCTATGTTTTATGAGTCACCATGCTCTATTTAGCCCTTGGCACCTTCTCTCAATGGCAACATCTGTTATTTTCTTAATCTGAAAAGTAAAGATCTGGATATATTTATTGATATATCATTATAGGGAAAACAATTACAGTCAAAATGTCCATAAATGCCTAAAGGCAATCACAACAGTATCAAAGCAAATGAAACAAATGCTAGAAGAACGCAGAAAAGAGAAGAAGGCCAAAGGTGAAAGAGAAACCTAGAGAAAAGGATCCAGAGAGGAAACAAGTCACATAACCCACACCCTCACAATGTTGGCTGCTAATACCATTTATAATGAACATCACAAATCCTATACGTGTTCTCCCACATGATTCATTTAGCTGGGGTCTATAGAATAATCCAAACCCATTAGCATTTTCCATATTTGATAGGCAGGCCACATCCACTTTCATCTATGGTCATGACATTACCTCCCCCATTAAAATGCACCTTGTCCTTAAGGACTAGCTTGAGAAAATAACTTGAAAAACACCTTTTTGAAGGCTAAGATGCACCATAATAATCAATGTGAAAATTAATGGAATCCTTACTTGATGGCTGTCTTCAATTACATTAGAGTGATCTATATGAAGAGAATCCATGTGGTTGTATTCGCACAAGGAAACCTCTAAGCAACTTGCTTCAATAACAGTCCCAAATGCTAATAGAGTATGCATTGTCATAATTATATGAATAATTGCAACACTAATAGGTGAATAATCCATATCAACAGTAACACTTGTTAACACTTTGTATTTCTTAAGCTTGTAGACATCCAAGTATGCCATAAGTAAAAAAATTATCGAACCAAATGAAGTAGGAATGCAACAAACCAAACAACAACAAAAGTTTGATAGCTTGAGAGGCTTTGAGAAGATAAAGATGAAATAAAATATATTCAAAACAAAGAGTCTTTTCCTTGTTATTTGCATTTCTATTGGAGAAATGTGGAACCTCAGACAAACAGGTGGAAGAGATGATAGCATAATAGAATCCCACAAGCAACTATTATAACAAAGAGAGCTAACTAATAGAGAAATTTTGAATTTGAAAATTGAGCCCTTATCACAGCCATGCACTACAAATTTCATAGTATCACTCCTAGGATTTGCCACAGTTAATGTAACCCAAAGGTTTCCATCTAGTGCAGTCACATCATTCAATATTGTAAGTCCCTATTTGAGACTCAAAGCAAGTGTAGCATGAACACTATAAAAACAAATTCCAAACCACAAAGCAATGAAGTAAGGGTAAGCGATAAACAATAAGGGTAACACCATAATGTACCAAAGTAAGATTAATAAAGACCCTATTGCACGATTAGAATGAGCATTGCAAACTTTGTAACTTCGCTATCCTTGCTAACACATTTATGAGCAACTCATGGTTCTCTTCAATTGCATCATCATTTTCCAAGAGCACTTTTGATGACAATCTAATATAATTCTCAGTACACACAAACACCTTTAGTTCATTAAAGCATCATGGAAAAACCAAGCTATCAACATTGTTGAATTTGCATCATGAATTGAGATAGGCAACAAAGGAATATCATTTATACTAGGATAAAAAAATATTGATGGGACCCAATCCAGCAACCCAATGTGAATATTATAATTCAAACAATGAATAATCATTGACAAATAGAAGCTTGTGAAAGCCAGCATAAGGCCAGATCAAATAAGAGATCAAGGCATATAAGAGTCCATAAAGCAATACTCCAAGCAGAAGGTATGTGTATCGATCATTAAAGCATAATGATAGGTGAGTCAAAAATTATAATAAAATTCTCCACCACCTATTACTTTAAGTAAAATGTTCCTTTCAAAAAGTTCATTCATGTCAACTAAATGACTCATTGTATCGATAAAAGCCTCTATCATCTCTAGCCTACCCAAGGTCAATTGGTATATCAAACCTATCAGTGTGCATTACCCAATTGATCGATATATCCTAGGCTTGAATTAAGGGGCGAAGTCCTAGCCTGAAAGGAAGTTCTTCAACTAGAATAGTATTGAAGTGTACATTCTTCACAAAATTGTCATATGCCAATTGTGCAAAATGCTCACAATGATGAAGAGCTTGGAATAGATGTAGACTTATGAATGATGCATAAAATTCTCTAACACACCATCTATGTTGTAAAGAATAAGTAATTTAATTTGATTAAAAAAGTGTCACGTGGTAACAACTATAAGTGCAATAGCTATAACAATGATAAAGCTCAAGAACCAAAATTAAATTCTCATTGGTTGAAACACCCCCAGAATCAAAGACCATATTAGAAAGGGCAAGGCTAATGCAGTATGTATCAATATAGGAAATAAGTGATAGACCTCAGCAATAAAAGTTAAGCAGCTATATGTCTTAAATCGTCCAAGATCAAAAGCCAACCTAATAGGCCAATAATCATAATTTTGTTGTGTTCAGCAGGTCCAAAAGTCCAAGAAGTAAGAGAGATTATTAGAGCTAGGAATCTCCAATGAATAGAGACTACCAACAACATAGTTCAATTCACCTATCAATCTTTGAGGTCCATCAATGCAACTTGTGTGTGATGTGTTTTTGGAGAGTTCAACAATAGGTATCACACAAAATAGAGAAGAAACTACCAACATACTTTGAAGATGGGATCCATGATAGAGAATAAGCGAGCCAGGAGTTTGATTTTCTTCTTTAGTCGAGAAGATTGTACCCTCTTGTTTTACTTGGTTGATTTCCTTCTCCAATTGCATTTGCAAAGAGTGGCTAACAGCATTCATCTGTTAGGGAAAAAATTTGGCCTATTCAATAGATGCAACAGTCTTGTAACCATTAAGAAGCATCGCGATAATTGCAGCCTCCAATTGGTCAAATTGAGAAGAACTCATCGACTCCATATGATTCATCTTGGAACTCATGCAAGAAGCACATAGTTCCACTATAGCCTTCAATTCCTTAATTACAACTTCATGTGCATTGAGTTCATCTTCCTCATTAGCCATTATGGAAGGACTCAATGAAAGCACCATTTGTTACGTTCTTAATCTAAAAAGGAAAGATCTGGATATATTTATCAATATATCGTTATAGAGAAAAGGATTAATGGCAAAATGTCCATAAATGCTCAAAGGCAATCACAATAGTATCAAAGCAAATAATAAAAATGCTAGAAGAATGCAGAAAAGAAAAAAAGGCCAAAGGTAAAAGAGAAACCCAGACAAAAGGGTCCATAGAGAAAACAAGTCACATAATCCACACCCTTACAATGTTGGCTGCTAGTACCTTTTATAGTGCACATCACAAATCCCATATACATGTTCCACATGATTCATTCAACTGGGGTCTATAGAATAATCCAAGCCCAATATCATTTGCCATATTTGATGGGGCAAGCCCATATCCACTTTCATTCATGGTCATGACAACGTTCTTAAACTATGCATAAAAACATGCATATACTACTCTATACTTTCCATTCTTCGCTACAGTCATCTAGGCCTTCTTCAATTTCGAGCCCTACATCCAACACACTTCCAAAGTCACTTGTGAAGGAACCCAAGTCTCAAGTTCCTCCTTCTACGTTCTTTGCAAAGAAGATGCAGACTGGTAGTTAGCCACTACACCACTTGCCGAAGCTGTTCACACCATTTGTTCACCAATGGAATCATTTTCACAATAGCCTTCCAACATCAAATTAGGGGACTTCTTTTCTCATCTTCTTATTTGATTCTACACCACCAACGATTGTGAAACAACAACGTCGTTAGAAATCATGCATGGGATCACAATTTTGTAGCTCTAGCTTCTCCAATATTGTTTTATGCATCAGGTCAAAATTCTCTTCCATGTTTTTGAGTGTTAATGCCTAGATAATGCTAGAGCAAATGTATTCCTTTGATAAAATGAGATATATGGGTTAGACACGCAAATGTGAAGGGTCTAAAAAGCTTGATTTTTTAATTGATTTAACATTTTTTGGACATTGTGTTTGTATTGTTATCTAGCTGGTTCCCATTAACACCAAAAAGGTGTACTGTTTTAGCCTCTAGACATCTATATGGATACAATGGAGCTGGGCTTGTTTAGAGTATGATAGTAGGCCTCTCATTTGAGGGATTAGTGCAACACTCATGCATTTTTTTATGTTGGATATGATGAAATTTTTTGAAGATTTTAAAGACTTGTTTTTGGGCTATATAGTTGGTGAGATTAATAATATTGTGAAGTGTTTGGTACCTTTAATATCTTATATCCAACTACTACTTTTTTCATTTTTAATGTTCTTTTTCTTCCAACAGTTGTACTTATCCTTGAGGACAAGGATGTCATTTTAAGGGAGGTGTATTGTTACGTGGTTGTTATGTTAGTTCAAGAGGTTATTGGTTAGTTAGAGGAATTATGAGTATAAATAAAGATTAATTGAGATGTATAAACTTATCTTGGTTATTGAATACATGGTTTCTCTCTTATTTCTCTCTTTACACGCATCGATGGTATACCTTCATACTCAACAAATAGAATCTAATTATCGACTTCAATCTTTGAGGTAAGAGCTTAGGAGAGATCAATTAACACAACTATTCTAACAAAATTGAACTTTGCCGATAACTTCCCCAATTGCTCAAATAACACTCTTCTTGTAATATTTTATTGGCAAACCTAGTACTTGAACCTTGTTCATACCTGAGTGAGGAGAATTTCGGAGTCCAAGGTTGTATAATGAGGTAGTAATCTAAGATAACCCAATGACCACCTAATAGGATGCCTTGGTATTCTTTCTCATTACTGAGTTTAGCAATGAAGTAGTTCCCTTCAAGATAAATAAGCCTAATTGGAACAGTGAGTTTCCATAGGTTAACTACTTTGTTGCGAAGGTCATTGTAGTGTATGTTGTGGTTGAGCATCTTTATCATCACTGTAACTTTATACTTTCATTTAGTAGCTCGTGGATCCTATTAATGATGGAGATAAAGGAAAGGGACTGGCTTTATTGATGGAGATATCACCTTCTTAGAATGCAAGATCTTCATCTTCCTTTTCTTGCTTGGAGGCATGGTTGAAAAGCATATCTTTGAAGGATGGGAAGCTCAGTTTTGCTTTGTTATGTTCATCATCTAGCATTTCTTCAATCTAAAATGGGGTCATAAGAGATCATGTCAGTATCCAGAGGAATGACATTACATAGCTTCACTCTCTTGGTTGAGAGGTTGTCATCAGGATGAGGAGGAGTTTCATCCTTCTCTTAGAGCTTGGTAAGGATAGAGTGTTCCATGGAACCCACCTAGTTTATTAAAACTTTCTTATTTTGACTACTAACTCCACTGTTAAGAAGACTATTAAATCTAATGAAATAGGTCCCATGTCAAGTTAGTGAGAATGACTTAGCAAATTGCATGTATTTTTTTATATATCAATAATTAAAATATAGTTTTTTATAAAGGGTAATTTTGCTATTCTATGAATGTCAACTACTTTTTTCAGAACAACTTCCAAAGAAAAGTGATAAAAAATTATCTTAGATATAAATTTTGGAGAATAACTTCTAAAATATTGAAAAAATTGGTTATGAAAAATCATGGTTTACTACCCCTAAACCATGGTTTCCATAGTAAAAGCACTTCAACAAATTTTATGGTATATATTTGGCAAGTTTATGATAAAACAATGGTTTGGAGATAAAAATGTGTTTTCTTTTCTGGGTAGCCAAACACACTCTATGATTGAAGAATGGTGCAAGTAAATCCTTTTTGGAATTACTAAAACTTGTTGTGGTTGAATCTTTTCTTCTCAATTTTACTTTCAAATATGGTTTTCCCAACTAACATGTTTCCATTTCATCTATTCATGAGAATCTTATTCTTTAAAGAGTGTGTGTGTGTGTGTGTGAGTGAGTGAGTGTGTGTGAAGATAAATGGCACACTAGCTCTTGATGAAGAGAACCAAGAAAAAGATTATCGATACTTATAGCATATACATAGTCCATTGTAGCAACCACCAAAATGTCAGCACATATGACAATGCCAATACATTGTTGATAGAAATTTGGGATAGGTTTGTTGCTTTGATGGAGGAGATGATAAAGGATCATGAATAGGCCTAGAGAAGGAAAAGAAGGGAGTTGCTCAAAGTCATTATGCATTCCAAGAGCTGAGATAAGAGACATCCAAGGGAGGGAGACATTCGTATTAGTGAAGGTGGAATTAGGGATTGGCATTAGTAAAATGGAAAATTCACTTTTTACTACTTTTAATTACTGATATATTAAAAAATACATGTAATTTGCCTAGTCATCCTAAGTAACTTGACATGGTATATATTTCATTAGATTTAACAGTTATTTTTTTCAGCAGGGGGTTAGTAGACAAAATATGAAAGTTCAGGGCGTTGCTTTTAAACTTTTAAAAATGAGAGGGTTATGTACAACCCACCTAGAATTGAAAAAGGTTATTTGTATAAATTGAATTTAAATGTTATGAAGAAGTCGACTTATCAAAAGTCAAAACTTACATAGTATCATGGCTAGTTTCCTTATAAGTAATCTCTATAATGAAATCCAATCCCATTGGCTATCTTCAAAAGCGTTAGAGACAAATGTTAGTCATCCAAAACAATTAATATTATGTTATAATATTACGTAGATCTTCATATTTCTCTGTAATCCCTATTATCTTTTATATCTTTCTATTATCTCCTATAATCATAAAATTGATTTACTTTGATATTATAAAGTTATTCTTATAGGTAGAAGGCCTCCAATTTTTACTACACACTTCATATAGTGAGAAAGAATTACTCTTTCTTATTACCTTAATTCTCTTTACCCTTATTTCTTTAATTTCATAACACATTATATGTACGAGTTTCTAACTAGGTATAATGTACTTTCACTTTTCATCTAAGACATTTTATATCTATGATGTAGCTTTAATTTATATAATAGCTTTAATTTATAGAATTTCTTTAAAATTTGTATATAATGATTCCCGAATATTTTATCCAATTTTGCTCTCTTTCTCTGCATTATCTACATTTTCTGTTTGAATAATCATCTTCATCATTATTGCCCTTAGTTTTACTTCTATAAAATTTCACTATGGCATTTGTGTTTTTTGTGTGTGAAGCCATTTCTTAAAAGAGATTTTCACTTAGAGGTTGGAAATTGGAATTGAAAAGTTTTGCCAATAAAGAGGGGGACTGTACCAATAAGTATAACAGAAGGAGCTAAGTTTCACAATATGGTGCATAAGGATTTTGACAAAGTAAACTAGAAATTTACTGATGAATTTATTATTTAACATGAGATAATAAACTAGAAGTTTACTAATATAAACCACTCATAACCTTCGAAAAAGAGATGGAATTAATATACAACAAACGCATCCCAGTGAAAATCTAACATATCTGTTTACCAACTCACTTCCTAATGCAATATTTGAAAAACTTGTTCATGACATCGGACTTCACAGACATAGAGATATCAAGTGATATTATTAAGAGGGGGAGTCAATGCACACTATTTTATTTCCATTAGGTTTTACAAGAAAGGTTTTTAATGAATCATCATTAGGAAGTGTATTTTAAACATTGTAATCTTTTTTCTACTAGGTTCTATCCCACCTGATTTTTCTTAGTTGAAGTTTTTAATGAGACACACATTTAGTTATTGACATCCAAGGGGAGTATTATAAATATTATGTGGATATTTATATTTCTTTGTTATCTCACATTATCTTTTATACCCCTTCTATTATCTCATGTAATCGTAGAATTGATTTACCTTAATATTGTAAAGATATACTTATTAATAGAATGTATCTATTTTGCACTACATCAGATAGTGAGAAAAAAAAATATTCTTTCTTGTTCCCTTAATTCTACGTACTCTTCTTTCTTTAATTTGCTAACGTATTAATCATATTAAATCCAAATATAACTATCGAAAATATTATTCATCATAACTTATAATCCATTTTTGTCAATTCCTTCCACCCACCACTCTAGAGTAAACGGCGTCG
This sequence comes from Vachellia collinsii, assembly GCA_006871305.1. NCBI lineage: Eukaryota > Viridiplantae > Streptophyta > Magnoliopsida > Fabales > Fabaceae > Vachellia > Vachellia collinsii. Next base: position 14,916 of record QFDD01001620.1, on the reverse strand, counting down.
TTATCTATAGGAGCTTTGATCCAAAAGAAAAAGTGGCTTCAGGATTCAAGGATGCGCACTTGGATTTATAACGAGCGAAACTACAAATTTCCCTCTTGAGCGAGTCTTTGCTCATCGAATCCCTTCCCAATTCCTGTTCGCATTTGTGCTTCGAATTTGATTATGAAGTAAAATGAGTTTCCTCTTAAGAACTTTGACGAAGAAGCACGAGGTGGATGCTATTATCAGAGACACCTTGGAGAAGGTCCTCTTACTTCGTTTTGGCCGCCCCACAGACCCTGCCTGTCTCGTGCTTGACGATATTGTATGCCTTTTCTTCCTGCTTACATTTGGGCTTGAAAATTGAATTCTTTGAGGCTGTTGGTGTTAGAGAAATAATAATATGGAAATAATATCTGTTTACAGGTTTCGGATTATCTATTTCTAATTTGCTGTAATGTTCTAAAGAACTGATAAGAGGAGATAAGGAATTGAAATCTTTGCACCCGATTCATGACTATGATGGAAAACCTCTGAATTAAACACCTTGCCCTTTTTCTGTTTTGTCAGTCCCATTGCCTGCGAAGTGAGTCAAAATCTCCGAACCCTTGTCATTTTATTCAGGGTTAAGCATTGATGGTCGCGTTAAAGTGTTTATTGCTTGTAAGTTGGTGATAGGGTAATCTGATTAGTTGGGCATTACTTCTATGCTCATCAAATTTAATTTCTTCATGAATATCTTTTTGTTATTTATTCTGGTAGGTTCTAGATTGTGTTTATGTTCGGCTGATATTTACAATGGTATTATGTGATGGAGTATCGGGGTATCATCTGAGTCTTAAATTTAATTCCATGGTTTGAACAGGAAAATTCAAAATGTTGTAATTCATTATATGCTTAGAATTTTGCACTACTCTGATGTCATAAAATTTTGTTGTCGTTGTTCACACAGCTTTCTAAATCAGCGAGGGATGTGTCCAAATTTGCAACTGTGGTGCTGGTAGATGTCGACTCCGAGGACATTCAAGTTTATCTGAAGTACTTTGACATTACCCTCATACCATCTACAGTTTTCTTCTTCAATGCGCAGCATATGAAAATGGATTCAGGGTATGATATCTGCACTAGTAAATGCTTATTTTATCTCATTCTTCTCCATTTGTGAGTTTAAGATCTTAGGTTACTCGATTTTTAATTAATTATAATTATTGTATTAATTTTAATATATATTATGTAGGAGTGCTGACCATACTAAATGGATTGGTGCTTTTCATAAAAAGCAAGATTTCATTGATGTTGTAGAGGTACATTCTCCATTTCTTCAAAAATCATTTCATTTGTGTAGGGATTGCTTGGCTACTGATTGTTTTGAATTTGGGACTTTGACAACAGCATCTTAAGAGTTAAGATGGCAAATTGTTAATCAATTGGTAAAATAAATGTTGTTAGAACATAATAGTCAAATGCTAGGAACTGTTATTAGTACATAATAGTTAAATCCAGGTTACTATAAAGGAGCTGGAATTGTAGATTGGGTTTGTGGAGCATCAACTGTTCTGCTGCTTTGTACAAGGCTGTAGTTCCGAGATATGAAAGTCAATGCATATTGCAGCCTTTTATTCCTTTTTCCTATGTAATATTGTTAGTGTTGATGTGCATGATATTATCTTCCTACTTCTGCTCCTTTGCTTAGATTTCTTATGGTGGAAGAAGCAGGGAATGCTTGAAAATGGCTTTACTAATTTGAGTGGACATAGCCATTTTTTGGTGTTTGGTTAGTATTATTAAGTGTGATATAGATGTTTTCTTGTGCCAAGGCAATCCGGCTCTCCTTTTGTTAGAATTATTGGAAATTGATTAAAGCTGGTTTGATTTGATTTTTTTTATCATTAGGGAACTTTCTGCGTAAGTCGCTTTTCATTGTTATTGTAGTTTGTTGTACATTGATTCAGTATAAAAAATGATTCACAGTTTAATAGTCTAGAAGTAGTTGAATTGAAGTAAAATCACATAATATTTTACAATGAAATCAATACGTGTGTTATAAAACAATACTTAAAATAGATGTAAATATTTACAAATATAAAAAGAATAATCAATTTATACATGAACAATAAATCCTTGTGACGCGAGTTGAGGAGTTTAAATTTCTATAACAATCTGCCAAAATTCTGATCCATAAGCTATGGGGATTCGATAAGGTCTGTGCCAAATCCACCTATTTTAATGGTTTGACCCCTTTCTTGTGACTTATTTTGCCCCCTCTATATGTTTTGAGTGTAAAAGGAACTGGTTGATCTACGTTCAGTTTTTGGTTCAAGCAGCATTGATCTATATCTATATCTCTTGATACTATTTAAGTGAAATAGAAATAGAACGCTTAGGAGATCAGTTTTTTTTCCCCTTTGGAAAATACATGATACCTTTATTCTTTCTCCTATTCTGAATCTTTCTATATTGTGAAGTTATCTTTGAGGATGCATGAAATCTTTTTTTCTGTTTTAATATATTAATTAAATTAAATTCTTGCAGGAAATATATAGAGGAGCAATGAAGGGAAAGCTTATTGTGAAGTGCCCTCTTCCACCAGAACGGATACCAAAATACCAGCTACTGTACAAAGATGTTTAGAAGTTAACCTGGGTCGTTGTGGTTTTTCTCTTTCCCTTTGGTTACTAGAGCCAATTTGATATGTTGGAAGGATTTTAAAGGAACTGAAATGTAAACAAGAAAAAGAAATGTAAATCCCTCAATTATATAAATTGTCTCTTTCCTTTTGTTTTTCTCCTCTTTTACCCCTGCATATTTCAGCATGTGCTGACTTTAACGTTTTCCTTGCTGAGCTTGTATGTAAATTTATATTTTGGGTTCTTCTCATTCTGCTGGATGTGCGCATTCTGATATTTCCTCTTATTTTCTGGGTTTGATTTGCACCTCATGTTCGTTGACTATGCTTAATCTATCATCTTTCATTCCCATGTGATAATGTAAGAAGACCTCTTACATTCTGTTACTTCTGAGTTTCTTCTTCTTTCCCTAATGCCCTTTGTTATAACTTTCTCAAACTTCTCTTGCAAGGCCTGAACTTGTATCCCAAGGATTGGTAATTCAATGAACCTGTCAACTAGTTATCCTATCAATTTACAGCCACAAGCATACACAATGAGTGCTTGAAAGTGAGATGATCAATTCAAATATCCATGCAAAGTTAGCCTTCCAAGGACTCGACCAAATTTTCAAGCAAGGGAAAATTGTTTGGGGCGTATTTTGATTGTATCTTTGGCTCTTGGCGTAAGCCTAACACACGTTTCTAGAAAGAAGAGAGGTTAATGTCAACAAAAATGGGTTTTTTTTTACAAATATGCTATAAACAGTAAAACAATTTACCAAAATACTACATCTCAAAATCTATTTATCAGGATACTTCATTGACAAGTGGGATCCATTGAACTCGTTCATACTACAACACCTCTAAACTCGTTCACAGCATGAACAAGTTTAGGAATATTATTTTTTAAAAAAAAAACAGTTTTTACAGTGTGAATGAGTTCCAACTTTGTTGCTTTTAAAAATACCCCCCTCGACAAGCCCCAACGTCCCCTTAATAATAAAAAAATTATTTTTAAACTTTCTAAATCCTTCAAAATGCCAAAAAAAAAAATAAACCCCCTACAAATTATATGTAATTAATCAATCATTTAAAATGATATAAAATTTATCTTCCCACCACAAAAAATAAATAATATTTCTGAACTTGTTCATGCTGTGAACGAGTTCAGAGGTGTGTGAACGAGTTCAGTGGATTCCACTTGTCAGTGTAGTATCCTAATCAATAAATTTTGAAATGTAGTATTTTGGTAAATTGTTTTACTGTTTACAGCATAGTTGTAAAAAAACCACAAAAATGGTAACAGGCCCCAAAAAGGTGGCGACGCAGAACATGGAACCAGCAGAAAACTTCCACTTTTTGCTCATAATAAAGGGTTAAGGTGTGTTTTGCAAAACTCAATGTTTTTTCAAGGACATTCAATATTTTAAAATATTTTGTAGCTCACCTAATATCATGAAGTATTCTTCTATATATGTGCATCCAACATATTAAAATATTGTGTTTTTGAAATATTTTTCCAAATAGGTGTAAGATCCTAAATTTTTTGAGATCAATCCCACGTTTTAAATATCTTTCATTTGAGTTTTTTGTTTTGGTTCTTTCTTCTATAGTATTGACAAAATCTTGTTCATCCCCAATTGTTTCTTTTTGCAGTAAAATAACAGTCTTTACAGTCCTAAGAGATATTGCAAGAATTAGAAGACATAAAAATGTAAATCAAAGGATGTGGAACTACATAAATTTGGAATGAGGATAAGGAAGTGAGTAGAGATGAAATGACTTGCTGGAGAATTCTGCAAAGACAGAGATGGTGGATTGAGATTAATGAATAATTTCCTTGCACGTAGAATTTGAATTGTCTTAGCATTTGAGATTGGCATCAATCCGAAATTGACAATTCAAGATAGACCAGCTCTGCAACACATGAGGCAGAATAGTCTTGGGTTAACATATTTCCTTTTCCATTGAAAAAGTTGAAGCGACATGTGATAGTAACAAATAATGCAATGGCACTCAATGGCATTTCTTCTTTCGACCTTCATGATCATTAAGGTCCAATCCTCTGAATTCCCAGAAAAAGAGGTAATCAAAGGAGCTTTCATCCCCATTTCGTGGATCATTCCTCATCATGTCTTTTTCTTCTTGTCCCTTGTTATTTTTTAATTTTGAGCAATTGCATCAGAACCCACTGTATGATTGAGAAGTTAGGTTTGATTTGACTCATAGATCAAAGATTAATTCCTTTGCTAAGCCATTAGCCAAAAAAAAAAAAAGTAAAAATGCATTCTAATAGACGCGTCTAAATAGCCCTTGGCATGATGTTCTTGAACTTTAATGCACTGCTTTTGACTTTGCGTTCCATATAATCCAATCATGCAAAGGCAAAGATAAGATAATGTATTTATTTCTGGTGTATAAAAAACAAAAGAAAACAGAGCATATTTAAATTAGAATGCTTATCCAGTTCACGCAATCAGTGCAAACTCGAAGAATGTGAAAAGGAAAAACCCCTTAACCAAATGTCACGGGCTCAGTGATTTACTTGATGTAAGCACCATGCGACCTAGCAAGCTCTGCCAAACCTTGAACTTGGAACCTGCTAGTAAGCCTACAAAGTCTTGACTTAGTTGGAAAACTAAGGAAAGACTAGAGAGAGAAAACTTAGAGAGAGAAGGAGAATGAGAAAATGCTTCTCTATTGCTTGAATGGATCATTGAATGGATGATTTACAAGTGATCCCCTTGGAGGTATTTATACTACTCCACCTACTCAATGGACGGTGGAGATCTATTCGATCTAATGGTCCATATTGGCCTTCTAGAAGTTTACTTTACACTATTCCACCTACTCCCACTTACACAATGGACGGTGGAGATCTATTTGATCTAATGGCCTATATTAGCCTTCTAGAAACCTCTCAAAAAAAAATATATCTACACATGTGGAGACCGTGACATTCTCCCCCACCTAATCCGGCAACCTCCTCGTCGCCTTTGCCTCCTCGTAGGCTTGGATCTGGTCGTAGAATTGCCACAAATGGGCTCCCAGCTTGCCTCGCTATCGGGAAGTCCTTTCCACTTGACAAGAAGCTCATGACTCGGAGGTTGGTTTGATCGGCGCACCTTGTGATCAGCTAGAATCTCTTCTACTTGTTTGTCATGCTGAACTTTGATGCCCATCGGTGCACGTCGTGAGGTGCCTCTGTCCGGATCCAAATGATCTCCATGATAAGGCTTGAGTAGACTTACATGGAAAACACGATGATATTTGATACCGGGAGGCAACTCAACTTTGTAAGCTTGGGTCCCTACCCTTTTGGGAATGGGGAAGGGTCCCTCGTACCTCCTTGTGAGTCCCTGATGTCTCCCACTTAACCGATCGTGGTTGTACATCTTAACGAGGACAAGGTCCCCGACTTGGAACTCCCTCGGGCGTCTCTTCTTGTCAGCCCACTTCTTCATTTTCTTGGAGGCTTTCTCCAAGTAGGCCCGCGCCATGCCGGTTTGGTCATTCCAATCCTTCGCAAACTTGAGAGGACTAGGATCTTTATACCCTGTGGCAATCGGGCTCGGCGCCAAGGGTTGTTGTCCCGTGACGATCTCGAATGGACTCCTTCCCGTGGACTCGCTCTCCTGGAGATTGTAAGAGAATTGGGCTACATCAAGTAGCTTTGCCCAATCTCGCTGGTTGGCACTCACATAGTGCCTCAGGTAGAGTTCCAAAGGAGTGTTCACCCTCTCAGTCTACCCATCACTCTGAGGGTGAAAACTTGTGGAGAAGTTGAGCTCAGAACCCATGAGCTTGAACAACTCCGTCCAAAACCGTCCAGTGAACCGATTGTCCCGATCACTCACTATCGGACGAGGAAGCCCCCAATACTTGACCACATGTTTGAAGAATGAGTGAGCATCCTGCTCGGCAGAACATTCCTTCAACTGTTTCGGTAGCTCTTCTAGCTCCGGAGGTAGGGAGCAAATACAGGCAGTTTAGACCCTGGTTCCAAATCGTTTGCATGATCAACCTCTCTCTTTGGAGGAAGATTCTTCGGCAACTCGGTTGGCATGATGTTCTTGCACTCATCAAGGACTTCTTGAACTGCCTCAGGTACTTCAGCATTCTTGACCACTTCATCTATCTTCGGAGTGGCCAAGTAGGTAGTCTCCTGTATCTCGAGACCCTTAGAGAACTGAAGGGCAGAGATCATGTGCCCCTTATCGAACTGCCGCTTGACTGGAACATAGAATCGTCGCTTCCCTGCTCCAATGTACATAGTGTCGGAGTAGGATTTGAGAGTGATCTTGTTCCTGTCAAGGAAGTCTATCCCGAGATAGAACTTCTTATCATCTAGAGGAGCAATGATGATATCAGTTTTACCCCTCCATTGCTCGATCTGCACTAGAGTGTCCCGAGCAACTCCATATATGGGGACGCTTCCGGCGTTCACCCCCTTGACATAGCCTTCCTCCTTGGTGTACGAAAGGCCAATGTCATCTGCCATCTCCTTGGCCATGTAGACGAGTCAGCACCTGTGTCTATCATGGCTGATAAGGGTTAATTCCTGATGCGGACCTGCACGTAGGCTCATCCCCGGTGAGGCTTCTCTTTCTTTGTCTCCAGGGAGCTTATACAGGTCATAGAGGCAAGGTTGGGCTCTTCCCTCTTCTCATTCTCCCTGATGAGTGAAGCGAGTTTTCCCTTTTTCAGGCACTCAAATACCCGATGTGGACCGTTGCAAAGGAAGCATGAGTATTTCCTTGGAGGGTCCTCCTTCTTGGCTTGCCCCTTTTAGAAGTAACTCGGCTTGTCCTTCTTAGGTGGAAGTTCTCGATCTCCCCCACCTTTACCACTGTAGATTCCCTTCTTGATAGGGCCCTTGAATGATTCCTTCTTGTATTCAACCAAGGACTCAGCAACGGCAACAGCGGATGCAAGGTCTTGAACACCTCGCCTCTTGAGCTCTGTTTTGGCCCAGCTGCACAACCCATCTAGGAAGGTGAAGAGAGCGTCCTTCTCGCTCATGTCTGAGATCTCCAGGAGTAACTCTTGGAATTCCTTCACATACTCCTGGATGTGTCCCTCCTTGTGTTGGAGACGACGAAGCTTGGCCCTTGCTTCATGCTCAGCATCCTCGGGGTATAACTGCTTCTTCAGTCCCCTCTTGAACTCATCCCATGCCTGGATGGGTTCAGATCCCCTCTTGACGTCGTCACACCTGCGACACCACCATATAAGAGCAATGTCTTTAAGGAAGAGGGATGCGTGATTTACCTTTTGGCATTCCTCCATGATCCCCATTGCTTCTAAGTAAGCCTCGAGTCCCCAAAGGAAGTTGTCAATCTCCCTTGCATTCCTTGCCCCGCCAAAGAGCGAAGGTCTGGGAACTTTAGCCTTCGAAGAGGAAGGCACTTGGCTAGCCCCTGTGTTGGCCACCACGGCTATGCATGTCTTCACTTGCATCACAAGCTCCTCCACTTGTGCATGTAGAGCAGCATTTTCCTCCTTAAGGGTATCCACCTCCTCGGACCACCCTTTTGCTTCTGCCTGGAGTGCATCCTGCATCTCAGTCCTCAGCTCGTCATCCCTGGACAACATCTCCGACTTTTCCTCCAAAGTTGGATGTAGTGGCTTCCACCAAAGCCAGCCTTTCCTCGAAGGCAGCAACAAACTCCTTGTTAGCCTTGTCCTTACTGCTCTTCTTTCCAACAACCTGTTGGGAAGGGGCAGCTTCAGTCACAGATGAGGCCATCTCTTTCTCTCAGGCTCTTGAACAGGGCTCTGATACCAACTGTCACGGGCTCAGTGATTTACTTGATGTAAGCACCGTGCAGCCTAGCAAGCTCTGCCAAACCTTAGACTTGGAACCTGCTAGTAAGCCTACAAAGTCTTGACTTAGTTGAAAAACTAAGGAAAGACTAGAGAGAGAAAACTTAGAGAGAGAAGGAGAATGAGAGAATGCTTCTCTATTGCTTGAATGGATCCTTGAATGGATGATTTACAAGTGATCCCCTTGGGGGTATTTATACTACTCCACCTACTCAATGGACGGTGGAGATCTATTCGATCTAATGGTCCATATTGGCCTTCTAGAAGCTTACTTTACACTATTCCACCTACTCCCACTTACACAATGGACGGTGGAGATCTATTTGATCTAATGGCCCATATTGGCCTTCTAGAAACCTCTCAAAAAAAAATATATCTACACATGTGGAGACCGTGACACAAAGCATTTTCATCATTAATCATTAAGTTGGAAACCGTTCCAAGTGAGAGGTTTCAAGGAAGGTGGTGCTTAGATCAAATTCTTTACCGAGATATTAAAAATCAGATTGGATATCGACCAAAACATTGGGTTAATGGTTGATGATTCTAATTAGGGTTAATTTGGAGTCAGAGTGGTTATAATTAAAATAATATAATTTAATTAAAATATAAAAAAAATATTCATTTATTATCATGATAAAAGTAATATTTAAGTAAAAAATGCAACAATTCATAAGTAAATAAAAAAAAATCTTATATAAACTGCACATAATTAATAAAAAGATGCATAAAAATGTGAATTTAAAATCCTAAGCTAAGTTATAGTCTATCTATCTATATCTTATATATAGGAAAAGATAAAATAATAGAATAATTTTATATAATATATATTCTTAAAAATTTAAATAACTTGTGCTTATCCCACAGATTATGCCTAAAACATAAAAAGGCAAGTCTTTTACCTGTGTACTTGCCTAAGACTTGAGTAGCATTAATCCATATTCTTTGGCTTAGGGTGATTTTGTTTCAATGGGTTTTGCAGAGTGGTTATTCTTGCCTTTTGTGATCAGTGGCTCAACAAAAACATCATCAACATCTCTATTTTGTTTATCCATGTGAATCCCCATCTCTCTTCCACTTCTCCTTCTTCGTTCCTTTTCTTCCCTCCTCTCTTCTGGTCTTTATCTTCTCTTCTCCCTTGTGAGCCTTTGCATCTTATCAACAGATTTCAGTTTTCTTAGGATTTCAGACTTTTACTTCTTCTATATTATACTTTCTTATAGGATAATCATCTTTCCTTTATTCATCTTATCTATTTCTCGTGACATTTTCCCCTTTCATCTTCTCTTCTCCTTGTCTAACATTTTTCTTTCCATTGTTCGACAAAAGAAAAACCAACTCAGGCAATCCACCCAACCTAGTTCCTGGTTTAAATCCCAGATAATGACAAGTCACTCTGAGTTACCCAAGTTATATTTTCACCGAGCTTGCATATCAATCAGACTAGAAGTGGTCAGGTCATTGGTTTTTAGATCAACTTGATCGGTCCAGTTTGATTTTTAATATTATATTATTTATGTATATTATGTTAAATTCTTAAATAACACATGATTTTATATTCTATCTTTTTTTAAGTAAGTTTATATTTAAATGATAATATTTCAAAAATAGAATCCATTGTTATATTTAATTAGGGAATTTGATATATTGAATATGAGAAACTCAATCTTAGTATTTTCCAACTTTTAATTCTCATAAGCGAGTGACATCCAAATTTTTTTTTCCAGACCTCGATTTGTAATAGCTGTTATGATTTCTTTTTATGGCCTTGTACGTAGATTAAATAGGGAAGGCACCTGGAAAATAGAACCTTCATCCTTGTTAGAGGGTAATTAGCAACATCACTATAAAGCTATGAGCTAGATATCTTGCATTGAAACCATAGCAATCTCTAGAGTAAGCAAAAGTGCATCCGTACATTTCAACATGTTTAGTTCTGTTAAAAATCAAATCGAAAAGGCAATCATATCTAGGGATGAGAAAGCAGGCCAACCCGCGGGTTGAGGATCGGCCCGCCTCAACCTTCCAATTGTACGGGTTGACATTTTACTATACAATATTATTAAAAATTAATAAAAAATAAAATAAAATATAGCTAAAATTTTTTACTATATAATATTATTTTATTTTGACCCAAAAAATAATATTATCTCATTACATCTTTTTATAATTTAAAAATATATAAGTATTAATATTTTATTGTAATTTTAAATATAATATTATAAATGGTTGACATAAAAAAAATAAAATAGTTATGCTACTTTTAAATGTATTAGGTGTTATTTATCCTAAAAAATAGAATTTGGTGTTACTTTTTTCTTTCTAAAAAAATATTGAGATGAAAAAATGTTAAAAAAAGGGTTAGGCTGGTTGGCCGGCAATGTCATAACCTGCGGGTTGGACGTGGCGGACTGAAAGAGCCTTCCCCCTCGCAATGGGTTGGCAAAATACCAATCCTGACCCATCAAATTTAACGAGCTGGTAGGTTGGATCCGCGGGTTTAACCCGTATTTTCATTACTAATCATTCCAACTAATGAGGTTGGATTGAGTTTTAGATTAAGAGTTTAGACTGTTATTTATTTAAAAAAAATATTTTATGATTTTTTGGACAGCCTATGATTCCATTCAGTTCCATGTGATTCCTGTACCACCATACTCTCTCTCTCTCCTGCATCATTCCTGTGAGTGCCCACCATCTATCATCAGACTCGTCTCGACACGTGTACTGCGGAGGCACCATTAGGTGTAACGTGGACCCCACTCCTTCCCACTCTCAACCGATCCGTCAACTTCATGTCATTTTGATTTGAGTCCTTTTCCTTGCCTCCTCTAATCCATTCCTTGGCTCACCATTTCTAAGTAATCATACGCATTCTTTTTTAAAGATAACATTATTAATTTCACCGAAAAAAAAAGATAACATTATTAAGAATTGACTACTTGCTATTGATGCAAGTGGGAGGAATTTTTGTCCCTTCAACAAGTTCTTTGAGCATTAATTTTTAATTTAATTTTACTTATGAAAACGAATTTGATTGAAAAATAAATTATCGTTATCATCTATATTACAACGGTGGTTAATTAGTCTCCGCAACTTAAAACAGAATTGCCCGGTATTTTTTTTTTTGGAAAAAAATTAAATGGTTCAAAAGTTTGTAAATTATTTTATCACATACAATTATGAAATGTCGCTTGTGAATGGGACAAAATTTTGATCTGGCATACAAATTTAGATCATGGACATCATTTTGAATTTTTTTGCATGAGTATTTATCTGCATCTATTGTTCAATTACACCCTGTTATTAATTACCTTTTTATGGATTTTTTTTAATGGAGCTAGTGTAACTAATGGGGAAGGAGACCAAGGAATGAAAATTGGTTGATGCTTAATATTTTGGAAACTAGATTTGATTTCTTTTGTTATTATGATTTAGAGTTTTATACTTGTTTTTACAAGTTTAAGATTGCTGCAGAATTATGATTATGTGTCATAACTTGGATGTGGGAGATTGTTTACTTAGATGTTTGTTATGGATGTTAAAGTTTTGTGATGAGTTTTATATGATTGTAGGTATTCTTAAGTTTTAGTTGTGTTTACCAAATTTAATTTTAGGATTATCATTGCTAAAAATGAAAAAAAATTGGAGTATTAAACTCATTTATAGCCCGTATTGTATCAGTCCACCAATCCGGTAAACACAAGTCCAGTACAACCAAACCCCTAATGCATGTTGGATTGAATCGCACCACGGGCTACCTAACCCAACTTAATTATAATAAAAGACCATTCTTTAGGTTGTGCTCTAATCCCTTCTGCATGCAGCCTTACCAATTTCTATGCTTAGGATGAAATTAAACTAAAAACCATAGTACCTATCAGTGATGATGATTTTGGAACAAAACTGACAACATAGGATTATTATAGTACGGATGGAAAAAAAAGAAACAGAGGAGGGTGGTTGAGAGTGATAAGGGGAAAAAAAACAGAGAGAAAGGGGATACCATCTTTCATTCAACTGTAAACTCACATGGAAACAAAGGATACATGGCAAAATGTCGTTGAAGAACTGTACCTCATGGACATGTGAAGGGTGGTTGAGAGTGATAAGAGAAACATAAGGAGAGAGAAAAAGGAAGATTAGTGAATCTTAGAGGGACAGTTGGCAATGTCCAATTATGACCTAATTAAATAGCACTTATTTGATTTTTAATATAAAATCCATTTAATTAATTTAATCTAAAGTTGATTAAATTAATTGATATTTCAATTATTTTTTTTCTAAACACTCCCTCCTCAATTCCCTCCCTTTCTCCCTCTCTTTTTTACTTGATTATTTTTAAGAAAGTATTAATATAAGTAATTTGGCAAGAAATTGATAAATGTGAAAAACATGTCTTAGTATCAAAATCAATTCCTCAATTAGGTCCTATATTAAGGATCAGACGAGTATGTTATAAAAATATAATATTATTTTAAATTGATTACGGATTCAAGCAATTGTACATGGTTTCATAAAACCATATGATTTTATCGATCTAAATAAAGCAGGTTTTACATGAAGAAAATTTGACTTAACATATTCGATACAGGCATGTAGAAAAAGAACCTGACTCTTTATTCTTGAAAAAATAGAGAAATCAAATCCAAATCAAAATAATACGGATCAACTCCTTTTTTTGCGCTAAAGATCTTACCATTTGTAAAGTAACTGAAGTTACATGTTGTTTATCGGAGATCAAATTAACTACCTTGTAGTTAAGAAAATTAGTTAAAATATTATTTATTGTTAAATCTCAAAACTATTCCTTTTAGGCAAAAAGAAAAAAAAAGTTATGAAGGGAGTAGAAGCCAAAAACCAGGGAGGATGGTATTTTTAACTCTCAAAAGACTGGATCAGTGACAAGTAGATCCCTTTCCGTCCTGATAACGAGTGGTAAACATTGATTCAAATAGTTACAAACTTTGGCAAAAAAAAAAAAAAATAGTTACAAACTTGAAGTTAGATTTAGAAGTTAAATTTCTTATCTATAATATTACTCATGAATTTATTATTTTTTGGAGTCATATTTTAAACCTTTTTTTTAGAGAATTACTATAAAGTCACATGCAAAGAAATTAATATCAGAAAAATTCCATTGACAACTTAAGCAGCTACCATTGACAACTCAAGTAACTCGTACCGACAAATTCTTGGGACCTTTCTGATATTAATTATTTTGCATGGGATTTTATAGTAATTTCCCCCATTTAATTTTCTCTGACACTTGACTACTGTTCTCTTCAAAACCGAACTCATTGCTACTCGGAGAGACCTGAGCACAGCAGATTGTTTTATACATTGGTCTTGTTTATAATTTTGCCCTTGCTCTCATGTGTCATTCTAGATATTATATATGGATAAATAACGTTGGAATATCATTCAATTTTAAAGCATATTCAGTAAAGTTTAAAGTTTTACTTAATTTGAGAAACATGCTGAAGAGAAATATATTACAAAGTTAACCATGACTTTATATTACATCATAAACACACTCCACCATGAGCATGATTATTATTCGAACATGTATTTACATATAAACATAAACCCAGAGCACTTCTTCCCCACAAACATCCCAACACAGAATAACTCAAAAGACTCTTACTTGAACATGGTGAAACCATAGTTCGAGATGGTATATCCACCATCTGCAACAAGATTGTGGCCATTCACAAACTTAGACTCATCACTCGCTAAGAACAGAGCAGCCTCAGCGAAATCTTGTGGCTCAATTTTAGCACCTCTGAGAGGTGAATATATATTATGAACTCCTTCATCATCAAGCTTGAAGAATTCCTTCGCCATCGGAGTTGGCACCACGTACGGCGATACACAGTTCACCCGAATCCCGTGCCGGCCGAGCTCCACCGCCGTGTTCTTCGTCAACCCTAAAACGCCATGCTTCGAGCTCGTGTACGCATGCGACGATAGCCCTCCGATGATGCTGCAAACGCTGGCTGTGTTGATGATGTTGCCACGCCGTGCCGGAATCATCACCCTGGCGGCGTGCTTGGTGCCGAGGAACACGCCGGTGAGATTCACACTAACGGTTTTCACGAAATCCGACAATTCGTTGTCGAGGATGCTGTCTTTGTTGTAATCCCCGAGTCCGGCGTTGTTGAACATGATGTCGAGCTTGCCGTACCTTGAAACGGCAGTGTCCACTGCGTTTTGAACGTCGTTTTCATTTGTGACGTCGCAGTGAACGTAGGTGGAATCAGGTATGGTTCTGGACACAGCTTGACCCAAGTCGTCGAGAATATCTGCAATTACCACTTTAGCCCCGTGCTCGGCGAAGAGCCTTGCCGTGCACTCGCCGAGTCCTCTTGCCGCTCCAGTGATCAGAGCCACCCTTCCTTCAAGCCTGCCACCACATTCGAGCTTTTTAAGTACGTATCCGCAAGATACTAAAAGCCGGATCAGTCATTGAATCGATGTAGATTGTTCAACCCAACGGGGAA